>LBNU01034862.1:0-40454 GCA_014162995.1 Artemisia annua
GGAATTTTCTCTTTCTTCATTATCGAATACCACGCACCCAACAAGTTTTACAACTACATTATGTTGGAGATTTGGACTTACTACATACATGATATATCTATAAATAAATTCCATATGTTGCTTATTCATATTTTCACCAGCCCAATCTATACCTAAGTACCTAACAATTAACATGTCTATTGCTAGTTTATATAGTTTAACAATACTAGACAATATATACCGATGAATAATGGACTCGATTTATTTTCACTCGTATTCTTAAAAATACTCGCTTAACCCAAAAGTCCAAAATCATGTTAACTCTCACTAATTACAATTTACACAACAATAAATGTCCATATTTGTGTTAACGTTTCAGTTTATTACTAGTATGATTTATGTTTGCACTAGAATTTCTAGTTATACCAAGAATCTAATAAAAATAAATAAAAAAATAAATAAAATAAAAAAATAAATAAATATATATTGTCAAAAGTAATCAACGACAGCAAAAGTGATACCGACATGACTTGAACATTTAACGTAAATGGTACTCGTGCTTTTTTGCCCACTTGATTGTCAATTACCCCCACAACCAAACAAACATAATAGTCAGAGTAATATTCACCACAAAATTTAGTTTTATATGTGCTGTCAATATTTTCACATAGCCATTTTAAAATGTAAGTATGTTCCAAAAAAAAATGCAAGGATTCATGGACTTTCTATAAACATATATCATATCTAGTTCATTTAATGAAAAGTTAATTACCAAACTCTTAGAGATTTTAATTTGTATCATTTTAGCACACAAAGAAAATCTAGAAATTAAAAGGAAAGATAATGCCAGAAAAATGGTATTTCAAATTTTTTATAAATAACAAAAAAGAGTAAATTCGACATAAAAAATATGTAACATATACATAAAATTTGCATTAAAGCTAGTAAACTTGATGGGTAACCTGCTTAGAGAGATAGGTGCAATAGTGCAGCTCATAACGAATAACACTTATTGATGTGTTATTTCAGCACCGTAGTAATAACAACCCGATAACTAAATCATCATCCTTAAAAAAAAAAAAACAATCTCGCAAAAAAATATCAAAAATACCCACTTACTTACAAAAATAAAATAAAAAAAGGGAGAGAGAAATACCAACGATGCCCGTTGGTTACAGAACGGCAGCCAACGGCGCAGTCGTTGGTCTTAAGAGGGGCGAATGGCGTGCATTTAACATATGATGCACCATGCTTTCTTATAATGAAATTACTTCTATAAACATTTTGGAATATTAACAAATAATCTCTCTTAAATATCATAAGAAGTTAAATATTTTTTGAATTAACACAAATAATGAAGCTTTTGCGCAAGTAAACATTAACCCATGACAAATTTCTAAAATACTTTTTGTATCATTAAGCATTTAACAATTAATCCAGTTATAGATCTTGATATATCATTGGATCATTCCATTCCAATATAGAAAACAAAATTTGATTGATCAAATTTCAAAAACAAAGTAATTCTACAATATATACACAACAATAACATTATGTCATGATCATCNCATAAAATTTGCATTAAAGCTAGTAAACTTGATGGGTAACCTGCTTAGAGAGATAGGTGCAATAGTGCAGCTCATAACGAATAACACTTATTGATGTGTTATTTCAGCACCGTAGTAATAACAACCCGATAACTAAATCATCATCCTTAAAAAAAAAAAAACAATCTCGCAAAAAAATATCAAAAATACCCACTTACTTACAAAAATAAAATAAAAAAAGGGAGAGAGAAATACCAACGATGCCCGTTGGTTACAGAACGGCAGCCAACGGCGCAGTCGTTGGTCTTAAGAGGGGCGAATGGCGTGCATTTAACATATGATGCACCATGCTTTCTTATAATGAAATTACTTCTATAAACATTTTGGAATATTAACAAATAATCTCTCTTAAATATCATAAGAAGTTAAATATTTTTTGAATTAACACAAATAATGAAAGCTTTTGCGCAGGTAAACATTAACCAATGACAAATTTCTTAAAATAATTTTTGTATCATTAAGCATTTAACAATTAATCCAGTTATAGATCTTGATATATATCATTGGATCATTCCATTCCAATATAGAAAACAAAATTTGATTGATCAAATTTCCAAAACAAAGTAATTCTACAATATATACACAACAATAACATTATGTCATGATCATCATCCAAACAAATATAACATCGATCACGAACACTCACGTAAAACCTGAGAAGAATTTCGACCATAATTCCCTTCATCGAAATTTTGCGCATAACTAACTGCATCATATCGAAAAACCAAAGGCTCAGAATATCCATACAAACTTTTTTTACTTTCTTCTACCACCTTGTTCATTAACTTCCTCCATTTCTTTCCTTGTCGATCACGTCTACTACGTCCACTTTTTATTCGCGTGTATTGGTCGTCCACGGGTACGCATGAAGGCGACATACAGCTCGAAAAGTACGAATACCGGTTTCGACTAGTTGGAGTGATAGTGTCCATTTTTTTTTTCTAGTAGAGAAATGACTTATCAAATGTGTGTTGGATTGTGAAGCTAGAGATAATGTGTTTAGGTTTTATGGTTGGTTTGATGTGAGTGGGAGTGTGTTAGTAGTGTCGAGTACGTGTTTTTGTTTTTTAATATTGAGAAAAAGTGTCGTATTGATTGTTACTTTTGCAATGTTCACACAGCTGTTTGTGGGTCTAGTGATTTAATGTGACACTTGTTATATCTGTCAATTCGTAACAACTAATTTTTTTAGATGTATTTATTTAAAGAAAAGTAAATGCACATTTTTGTTTTTTGAACGAAAGTATGCATTAAAAAAAAACTTAACATTGGTACAAATCACTATTCGAAAGCGAGGTAAGTTTTTCGGGGAGAGAAACATCCCAACTAAACTTTAAAGTGATAGAAAACGCATGACGAGCAACCCAATAAGCTACTTGATTGCTTTCTCGGTTGACCCAAGAAAATGTCATTTGCTTATTCCTGCCCATAAGCGAATATCATCCACAAGGACAACTAAACTCCATGGTGGGATATGTCTAAAGATGATAAGAAGATTGCATTAACCACCCATGATTAAATGCTAGCTAGCAAGCTGAGTGTATCGCAATGATCTCGGCATGAAGAAAAGATATGGCGTGGCAATGATTACCGAAGACATAACGGAGATTATGTATTTAACGACAGCCAGATATACCTTCTAAAATATAAACAATGCATCAACATTTCAATATTTTAATTTTTCATATCAAGTATGGCCGGTATAACGACAGCCAGATATACCTACTAATTATGTCCATAAAGGAGGTTCAAAATTTTGAGACGGTATTTATTAATGAGAAAGCAAATCAGTTAGAATCGAGATTGTATCAATAATCGATAAAATCCATATTAGCTAGAACCAGGAAAGAAATATGGAAATTGCTTTTTGTGGTAATAAGATTATCCGATAAAGATAAGAGATTAATTTGATGCGTGAAAGAAAATTATTAGGTATGCTTTGCGTGACACTTGTATTGCGGCTGTTTTCATGGGCTTAATTACTGGCCCATTAGCAGTATGTCTGTCGATACTTCTATTCTCGTTTCTACATAAACTAGTTATAATACCCGTGCACGCACGGGGTTTTTCCAAAAAAAATTAATTATATAGTATTATCGTTTAAAAACAGAAAATCTTATGTATATTTTAAAAAGTTAGAGTATCAACATGTGCGAAAGTAAAAAAAATAGTTAGCAAAAATTGTAAATATAACCGTGGCATCGACCTTGTATTGGATTCTTGAGCGTGTCTCCTTATAATGTTATTGGTCAAAGGTTCTTTGATCACATGGGTTTAGACATAAATCAAATTTATTTTAAAATTTGTGCTTACTATATGGACATATAAGAATTTAACCGTGAAAATTGTGACTAATAAGTATGCATGAGTTTTTCATTATGTATTAATATCAATTAATATTTTGTAAAAAATTTATTTGATGAAAGATTTAACTTTGTTTAGCTGACAAAGATGTTAATGTTGAGGTTAATGTTGTTGTTTAACTTTAACTATTGATATCATGTTGTACAACATGTGCGAGTTTAGTAGCACATAATGAGAGTTGATGAAGTTAAAATATACTCCGTAAAGTTTTTTAAAAATGTTTTTCTGGATATCCGTATATAAACTTTAAATAATAATTACATGAGTCGTTATAAGTACAATCGCGTATATTTATTTTCATATCATAGTAACTCGTACTTACCATTTGATATTTTTATTATAGTCAATAATAATTTAACTGTATTTAATATTCAAACTCGTGTACGTATAGATTAAACTTTTAAAAACTTTTACAGGGGATAAAATGAGTTCTTATTTATATTTAACGTACATACATAGTAAAAAGATATTTTAATAAATGAAAGTTTAAAACTTGTTTATTTAAAAAAGTATTTAATGTATATTAAAACTAATTCGTACATTTATAAAATTTTGTAAGTTAAATAGATGGAAGTCTCAAACCAATATTAATACTCATGTAATTGTAAACAAAGTTCATATTGTAAAGTGCAAGGGGTATAAAGTGTAAGGGTTTATTTGTTTATTATCTAAAGTTTTCAAAAAACATGGAGATTTATAATTTTACACTTAACTCTATATAATATATTTAAAATTCATCCACTAATATTTTATTAATTACATCCTCTCTTTTAAGTTTTTATTTTCATAAATTTGACACCTATATTTTTATGTGTTTTTTTTCCTCAATCAAATTTTCCACCAAATTTATTAAAGTTTGACCAAAATCAATACAATTTTGACTTTTTATTGGGCAATCATATTGCTCGATTTCGCCTATGTGTCAAAATTGAGCTTTCCTATTGGCCCAATTGTCTTTCCACTAAGATTGTTTTGTCAAAAAAACTCTAAAATGATGTAATTCCTTTATTATATAAAAGATTTCAGTATCGTAAATTATGTACAACTTACATAAAAAAAGAAATCTGGTACGTATGTCAACCCAACAATGTTACATTTTACGTCTAAGAATCTATGTTTTTAATTTTATATGTATGCTATGGATAAAGATCTTCTCAAGTTGATTTCAACATGAGAGGTTGTGTTATGTGTATTGTGAGAATGAATAACACAAGTGGGCTATTAACTTTAATTAAAAGAAAAACTTTTATCAATTTTACTTATGATTGGTCAACATGACCTCTCATGTTGAAATCAATCTTAAAATATCTCAATCCGTATGCTATTTATTGGCAGCTATAGCTTAAGAGTTGTTTATCAATCATTACTTTGTTAGTTTGTGTTGCCTTTCAAAAAAAATTACTTTGTTAGTTTGTTTCATCTTTTCGAGCTCTTTGAGCTCTTTAATATAAGCTCAAGGCTTCTCCAATCTCCAATTTCCATCATGTTCTAAACTATTTCACCCTATTAAGCAGAACTCGAGCTTGATCGGTTTATTTATGATGGCGAATGATTTTGTATTTCATGGATATACTTTCCTCAAAGCAATTATAGAAGAAAAGAAAAACAAAAGTATATCCCCCACTAAAATAACATAAAGTGATATGGATAAGACACACTAACACGAAGAAAGTGCAAGAGAAGGGTAAAGAAACGATCATCATACTTCATATATACATCATCGTAAGGGTGATCACGGTCAAAAAACCGGACCGGACCGACCAAGACCGGACCGGACCGAAAACCGAGAACCGAAAAAACCATAGACCGAGACCGGACCGAATGTGGTCGGTCCGGTCCGGTCCGGGCGGTCTTCGGTCGGTCCGGTCCAATTAGGCAAGATTTGGCAAGTTTTTTCGGGTTTTTGGTCGGTCCGGACCGGACCGACCGGACCGAGGACCGAATTAGCCAAAAAGCTTAGACCGAGGACCGGACTGAATGTGGTCGGTCCGGTCCGGTCCGGTCCATCCGGTCCGTTTGCTCAGCCCTACATCATCGTTGAACAAGTAAAGAATAGCTTGTTAAATAGTAAAAAACTTCGAATACATTTTTTTTTTTTTTTTTTTTTATGAACAAGTTTTTATTTATACTATAGACGTATATCAGCGCGCAAAGCGACGATGTATAGCGGAAAATAATTATATTTGCGAAATCGTGATTTTGGTTCAACTTTTGATGCAAAGCGTGTGTTTTTTAAAATACAAATTAAAGTGTGTGCTTTTTAAATTAATATGATGTGTGTTCTTAAAAAGTTGTCAAGTTTAGATTGATCAAGCTTAGTGTATTATTTAGTCCAACTATATTAATGTAGGTTTTCAAAATTCAATATTTCTAATACTCGTAACTTTTTATAAGTAGTATAGATTTTCTAAGTTTCAAGACTGTATACTTGTATTTTGTACGTGTAAGATTCGTTAAAGACCAAACTAAACCTAGTAACATGCGTCACGATTCACTAACTCACCTAACATATGTCAGAGTTTTCTATTTAGTAGTTGACTCTCTTCGATAATGTATGTTTTGATTTTAAATTATTTTAAGTTCCGATATCTTAAACTAATAGTTGTGTCACATTATGCAGTTTTTGGCATCATGAGTTGGTACTTGGTACTTTGGTAGTGGACAGTCTAACATCAGTCACTAACTTACTAAGAGGTTGTTAACCTTTCCCCTTTGTTAATTCGATGATAGCAGCAAGGTGTTTGATATTGCTATAATGCTATTGAATATGTTTTGTGTTGTTTGGATGTGTTTTACGAAGGATTACATAGAAAAGTATCTTAAGACAATGTTTACGTTCAAACTTCTCATTGGATATAGTGATATACATTTGGGGTGGCTTGGAAAAAGGGTTGAAAATAGACACGAGGATATCTCGGATAGCCGGTCGTGACCGTGATCAGGCCACCTATATCCGAGGCAAAGAATCCCCCTCCACAAATAATTCTTGATCAACAATCAGATAACTGGAACCCCTACTATAATTAGAAAGCAAAATTAATGATTACTTTACAACACAAATAAAAACGATATTGTGACTAATTAATTAACAAGTCGAACTTCATATATTCAGAAGAAGATGAAGCATAACACATGTGAATCCGGAATTAATTTTAAAAACTTACATGAAGGAACCAAAAACACACACACACACACACACTAGTTAAATTCATAATGTACATAAGAGATATGTCTAGTTATACCACTCGAGAAAATCGACTAGCATACATATGATACTCTTCATGATTATTTCCATCATCAAAATTCTGCGAGTAGCTAACTGCATCATACTTAAAAGTCACAGGCTTTGACGATCGGTAAATGTTCTTCTTGCTTTCTTTAACCACCTTGTTCATTAGCTTTCTCCACCTTGTTCTCTTCTGATCACCACCACGTTTTTCGTTGTTTACAAGTGTGTATTCTTCGTGCACAGGAACGCATAGCGGAGACATACATCCCGTAAGGTAAGATGATCTTCGGGGAGGTGTAGTGAAATCAGTTGTAGTGTCCATTTTCTTCTTTCGTTATGATAAAATGGGGTTATTTTATGCTTGGTGTATGGGGGTGATTTTTTGATTTGATTATGCATTGGGAGTGTGTGCTAACGTGAAGGACGTGTATTTCTATAATGTTTCTAGGGTGAAGGACGTTTTGACCACCAATTGCTATATATATTTTCAAGTCTTTTGTTTTTTACTCTCGAAGCTACGTATCGTGGTTATCATTATAATATATACTAAAACCCATTTTTTGGGCCCGTTCAAAAACCCGTTACACATCTGTTTCCATGAGGTGGCTGTATACTAAAAGGGAGCCCGTTTTCCGTTCTCCGTTCCGTTATGTGCACTATTCATTAGAGTTACAGTGCTTCAAACAGTGATTTCCGTTTCTCCCGTTCCGTTTTGCACCGGATAAGATATTTCCTCCCCCACAATCTAGACCCTTCATCCTCACAAAAAACCACACACACAGACCTTTATCTCTCTTGCTCTCTCTCTAAAAATTTCCCTTGATCATATCTTTTAATTTGAAAATGAACATGTGATTTGATCAAACCCACAAAGAAGGGCCGATTTGTTAGATCTGATGAGAGGCAGAGACGACGGAGTTGTCGGTGGTGGTGTGTCAACGATTCCGGCAGGATCAAGAAAGACGTTATAAACTCTAATGAATCAGTTAATTGTCTCTTATCTCATGGTTTTATCCTTTTTTAGTGTTATAAAGATTCAATCTTTTTGGTTTTGATTGTGTATATTTTGTGCTTTTACAGGAAATGAGCGGCTATTTGAGATTATTAGGATTTTATAAAGGTAAGTGAACTTCAAAATTTTTCTTTGGTTGCATAATATTGATGAGTTACTACGGCTGTGTGTTACTTTTTCTTCATCCATTGTTGAATTTCTTGATGAAGGTTTCTTTTTGTTTCCAATTTAATGGTGTTTGGTTTTGTGGTTTCTGGAATTAGGTTTTTTTTATGTGGTTGGCAAGAAAATGGTTTCGTTTGGAAGCGGATCAGCCTGGAGTTAGGTATATAACAATTATTGACCTTTTTTTGGTTATTTTTTTAGCTAGATTATGAACATGAGAGATTGTGGTTTTTTTTTTTTTTTTTTTTTTTTTACACGATAGGTTAATGATGTGTTTTTAGGTTAGTGTCTTATTAGTAGGTTGTTAAGATAGTAATATAATAACGCACTTCCGCGTTTTCGTTACCGGTAAGTGAGTCTTTGACCTTGCTAATTCTTCTTGCTTATGCTTATGCACACAAATAGGTGTTCATAATTTGCTTGACATGAGTTCATGAAAATGGTGTTTGGATTTGCTTATTCTGTAAAAAATGTTCGTTTTGTACAAATAATTACTATTTATTTATTGAAAAATGTCCACCGAATCAATTTACTAAAAGTCCTAAGTTAATTTTGGGATTTCTTTTCGCTTTAAATTCGTATGTATAAGATGCTTAAACATAATATACTCCTGGAAGTGGTGTTTGATTTGCTTTTCTAAAAAATTGCTAGAATCCTTGAGAAATAGAACAATGATTTTGTCGAGACATCGTTATGTGCTCTGTGTAAGGTGACTTGGCGGTGTTCTGAATAAACTTGCTTAATCCTGTTGCAATTTTACATTTCAAATTTTCCTCAAAATTAGTGTAATATTTCTTATTGGCTTGCTTGCATTTATGATGTTTGGGGTCCGGATATCAGTTGTGATTCAAATTGGTGTGTTAGATCATTATACTCAATCAACAAAGAGTGAATTTTTTTATACCGAGTTTTATTTATTTGTTGCATTTGAAGAATAGTGTAAATAAAGCTGTTCAATGCAAATTTTCAACTAGAATCTTATTATGCACATAGTCAATGAATTGGTCTTTATTTTCAATTTTTATTTATAAGTTTACAGATACTTTTTATTGATGTTCTGTGCAGATGTGTATGTGGCGGCAAGAAAATTTAGAATTCACATATATGGAAATCGGTAAGAAAATGACTCATTATCCTTATGTGAAGGGTACCGGCTCCCTTTTGGCAACCGTAATGGTAGCTTTCTTATGATCGTTTGTTGGCCCATATATGCAGAGTGAACCTGTGGGATTGATCAATGTAGAACGACAAGGTGAGTAATATTTTTTTTTTCCTAATAGACTTTATTTGTTTCAAAATATACTTTTACAGCTTGCTTTTATACTTAACTATTGTTCTGAGTTCAGTTGATACCAATGCTGCAACAAGGCCACAGGTTGGTCTTGGTCATCTGCAAAAAAAACATTTTGCTGGTCCTTTATTGACCCATGATACGGGGACAGAGCATGTATAATCAAGCAACGGTGAATTTCAAGGTAATAAGACTTTTTATTTTTGTTTCTTGCCATATTATATTTATGTGGCTACGTGTTTTCAGAATTCGCTTTTGTATTTAACTTTGGCTTCTGTTTTTATGGAGAAATAGGCATTACGTTTAACAGAGGCGGACGATACTGAGATGGAGGAGGTATGTATGTGTGTGTGTGTGTGATTATGTATATAGGCAGAATGTACACTTTTGCTATGTTTTTCAAGTTTCACTATCAAATGACTGTTTTGCCTTTATTTGGTCTCAGATCAGAAACTCGAGAGTTTATATGCTGAAGAGCTGCTGCAATAGTGTGTTAGGCATGCTAAGAAAGTTTGAACGAGGTATTTGTTCTTAATGCCGACTTTCATTGTATACCGTTATATGTCAAACCGGTCTATTATGTGGTTGCAGCCATAGCGGGTGCGCCATGTTGCCCAAAGAAAATGCAGATCTGAGCCTCATCTTTGTGTGCATTAAACCTTCTTTACCAGCTTGGAAGAAAAACTACAAAAGGTATATTTCTTTTCTAATTTATCGATTTCAATATCCACATTTTTATTCTACATCCAACCTCCTTTATGGCAGGCTTTGTTTACAAAATAATGATACTCTTTTGTCCAAATTTTAGATAAATGTTGCTGCCATGGTTGCCCTTGACGAGAGCTTTAATAAATTTGAATCTGCTGTTGTTGCTGTTGAGGAGGCAACATGAGGATCATCGTCACGAAGAATGATTGTCATGATTCAGCTAACGTTTGGTGATCTCATGATTGAACTTTTTTTCTATACAAATATGAATTGGTGGCTGAGATTGGAAACATGCAGGGCGTTGAAACTCAAGGTGAATAACGTTCTTTCAATTTATTTCTTATCACATTGTACTTACAGCCATTATATATATTTAGATCAAGTTTTTTTCAATATTTTGTATACTACACCGTCTTTATCTTGCTATATGTTTTTATGATTTTTATCTCTGATCAACCGGGAAAATAGCTGATGCCAAATACCAGTAAAATGATTGATGTTAGCGTAAATCCTTTATAATCGCTTATCGAAAAAATATGCAATCCCAAACACCCCTATATTAGAGTAAATCCATTATGACTTAAATGCTTGCCCACTCAGTAATGCTGAATATGTGAAAGTGGGTTTGACTGAAATAGAACATTGGTGTTAAAATGCAACAGATGTGGTATTTCAAAATCGTCACTTTATTTAATAATTATTGTTTTTCCATATTCATTTGCTATGCAAGAGGGCTGCAGGCAGGCTCACTTTGAGCTTTGATACCTACTGTGAACTTATAATATTAGGATAAAGATTGGTTTGAAAGAGTTAAAATAAATTATTTGCAACTGTAGCCAAAGATAAAGCTTTTTATAATGGTGCGGTTTGCAGCATGCTATATGCATTGTAATCAGATTGTTAGTTGCTTAAATGTTGTAAGCATATGAGATTCTTATTTGCTCATCTCATCTTTCAGTCTTATGACCCCACACAGCTTTCGTCCAGTGAATTTATTCTGAAGCACTCGGTGTAACAAGTGAATGGCGTTATTCTTGCCATGTCTAAAAGACTTTGCAGGATTTGCAAACGACAAAGAAAAAAACATAGCACAGGCAAAATGTTTTATATTGTAATTTTTGATATCTTACAACTTCTCCATTTGTTCATAGGATCAAGATCGACAAAGTAGAAAGCTGCTCTATTGTGTACAACTTCAATCTTTAGTGTCATGTAACTTTACTTTCTGATGTCAATTGTATATTTGTGTTTTTCCATAATGTTTACTTTGGATTTCTGGAAATATTGGTTGCGTTTGCTTGATTTGATTGGTTTTATGTAGCTGAAAAATTGAAATTACGTGAAAGGAGTTTGAGTATTAGTTAAATTTCAAAACTAAACAAACATAAAACGTGCACCCAAACTCACCCGCAGCAACGCGCGGGCTTCCCCGCTCGTTTACAACTACATGTCAACTTTTTAACGGTGTGTGAGAAAGTGTGTCGTATTTTTTAGTTTATAAATAACCTAGGTATGGATTGGATGCTCCTCCTGCCCGGGCAGGACTCTAAGACGGCTATGATCGGATAATAGAGTATGTAAGATATTGCTCGTGCCTCTTAGGTTTAACAAGACACATGTAAGTATTATGAGTACAGATTTTCCGGAATTTTTACTTTGTTTTAGTTTCTTATTTTCCTCTCCGGTCCAAAATTGTTAAATTCTTTGTGTTTTTAGCTTTGGTTCTACTAAATTTTCAACCTTTAATTTCCAATAAAAGAAGTATAAATATGATAAGTAGGAGAATAAGTTTTTCGGATTTTTTACCGTACTTATCTTGTTGTTCATGATTCATGAAGAGTATTAAACACCGTATTTTCATAACTTGCAATTGAAACCATTACGATATGAAAATCCAACCCTAGCAAGCTATCTAAGGGGATGTTTCTTTTTTTTTTGTATGGGGAAGAAATAGTGGGGTCCACATCTATATTAGTAGCATCTTAATGGGGAGAAGTTAGTATTTTTTGGCTTGTGGATATAAAGGAAGTAAGGGAAAACTAGTGGGTCCTACTTAAAAAGAAATATTATTAAATGTTATATGGACTCACTCCCTTAGTTAAGAGAAAAAAAGAAACACAACTATATGGACTAAAATGTGGACTATCTATAATACAATAATGACTATAAGCCCAAAAAGTGAATGCAGTTGTTGTTCGGCTTATCTGATCCACAAAGCCCACTGGAAAAATCAGAAGAAGATGAGAAAGAAACTATTGTGAAATTGGAAAGTTTTTAATTTATGTTTTTTCTATGAAAAATCTCATGTTATCAACTTCAAATACAAAGAACAAATCAATGAAACAATAACATACTACTATTAATGCCAACTGCTATTAATCCTTTTAACTGTTGTAAAAATCTAAGATATGGTTTAAACAAGGATTATTGGAGAATGGTTATAAAATGAGTGAAGTGCGGAAAAGTACCAAAAATGTCTTTTCAAAGTTTAGTGATCACATTCAGGTGTTGATGGACATGAACTTATACACAGTTTAAACTTTGTCAAACAGATGACCAACAAACATCACTAGATGATATATAATAATTAGAAAATGTTTCCAAATCGCAGAAAAACAACAACCAAAACAATAAACATTATTGTAAAAAAAAAAAAAAAAAAAAAAAAAAAACTTTATCTTAAGACAGCAGGACCAAAAGAACCAGATGAAAAATATTTCTCTCGCTTGGGAAGATGCAGCAACCATGCTCGAACTGCGCATCCTACATTTGAGTTTCACAAAGATAGATAAGATTAAGGAGCAACATGTGCTTTATGTTTGGTTAGACCTTAAAAAGAAGGGGGAAAAAAAAGTTTAAGGAAGTACCAAACCTTAACCCTGATGGATCAAGTATAATATACAGTCGAGGGAATTGTATATACTAGTAGTATATACTACATAATAAGCTTGATACAGTGAGTATATCATATCAGGATATACAAACATATGATGTAATATTAGAACAGCCGGATAACTAAATCAAACCCTCGGTCGAACCGGATTGTTTCACTTATATAAAAAGTGGAAAGTCTAGACACAACCTGGCCAACTTATTATGGTTTGGGCGACTCGATCTAACAGTTTTGTGTACACCCCTATTTATAAACAATATATGATTAAATATGCATAGGGCGATTTTAGAGTCATTTCAACACAGATAGTATTTATTTCTCAAAGTGTCAATAAAACAAGCTAGTGTATAGAGGTTGAAGTTGTATCCATCTTAATTGGTCATAAGCTAAACACATAGACGATAATGGAGATGTAGACCCTGTAATGTGTTTAAATCAAAGAGATGAAGTTCCAAGTTTAACATATTGTTTATGAGTTTAAATTAAGACTTTAGTTTATGTATTATTTGTTGTATTAAAGTATGTCGATTTGTAAAAGGTTGTTTGGGTCAAAATGGGCGCCAAAAACATATGACAGTTAATATAGTTAATATAGGTATGACAGTTATTTGCCAATAGTCATAACGGTTGGAAATAACTGTCAAGTGAATAGGTGTGTCGTTTAGGAACCTTGGTGTCGTTTGACACTTGTATATATATGTGTTTTCACAGAAAACACAACACACATTCATATCAATAAAGTTTATTTTGCTGTAACCTTGTTGTCCCTTTTTACATACTTTACATTATATTCAAAGCACACACTCACAGAACCATTCATGGTTAACTATAAACACATAATGCAATCTAGAAATGTTGGCAAACATCCTGTGAAACAGGAGCTAGAGCACCATGTAAATAAGAAATTGCAGTGTTTTGGAAGAAAATAAGCTGACCTTTAAAAGGCTTGAACTACTGTATTCAGTGATGCAAAGTTTTGGAGTTTAAGGAGGGTAGGACGATAAGTGATTGCTGTGTCGATGCGGATGTAGGTGTCTATACATGCTAAGCTAACCCTTTTAAGTGTGCTTGTCTGGAGACAATATGCAGCGAATGTTTTTTCGTCTCTCACGATCAAAATAGCTCCTCTTAAACTATCAATGACGCACAAGGGATAACTCGCAATTTTAGTCTCATTAATTGTGAAAGCTTTATACCAAGAATCCTTGACACCGTGTTCTTTCATGACCCAAACAGAGGATTTACGAGAAGAATACCAACAACACTGACTTAAACAACCTTTTAAAACTCCCAAACATCCAAAAGATATTTTTTCTTGTTTTTCATCATATACAGGAGGAGGTGAAGGAAACGAGTTGAAGGTCTCGTTGTCTAACTCAAAAACAAAGAGTTTACCACGACCAAAACTATCTATCCAGTGGACATGACCATTAAAAAACAGACCTGCTTTCATATAGTTGCAAACTAATTCATTGTAGTGGTCTTGTCGTTCTAAAGTTCTCCATTGGTCGGTGCCAAGGGTGAAAACCTCAATTTCAATGGTGCTTGTTTTGTAAATACGTATCACTTTGTATGCCTTGGCCCCCACTGAAGCTCCAAAACCATAACTTATTATATCTGGACGAGTATTAGACAGCGACAACGACGAGGGAGCGTCAGGGAGGTTCATATATTCTTTCGTAACTGGATTTATTATCCAAGTGGTATGAAAAATACTCCATACACAGATTAAACCTTCGACTGAACCTCCTACTACCATTTTTTGAAAACAGAACCCGGGATACCTATCAAATCTCTTTAATTCTCTTGGAGTTGACAAATCGACAGTAAGAATCCTTGCAACATCAAAATCTTCCTCTTCTTCTTCGATCTCTATCCAGTGTAAACCCCCCCTACCCGTAATAGTAACATGATGAATCATTAGACCCAGGTTATTTGGATTCTTCGGCCACATATTATTAACGAAGTAAGGGTCCAAAACAATATCATGCCACTTTTTGCATACACACTTGCAGCAGAGTATTGTTCTCACATTAAGTCTTGAAAATATGTCCAACATAAGATTCTCTTCTAAATCTTCAATCCCTCTCATCGTTCCCTCTTCAAGATTCATTATTTTCAGGAGCAGAATTAATTAAAGACACAAAAGGGTTTCATAGATACGAGCTATAGTATCATGATAAATGCTATATATACTTTTTTTGCTTTTGCTTACGCTTTCAGTGGCCCAACTACGGCCCATTTTATGTAGGTCACGAACTCACGACATACATATATATGGTAAGTTACACTGAATACTCGTTCATGGCTTATTAATTTCCTTATCAAACGTTATATTATTTCATAAAAATAAACACAAACAAAACAATTTCGGCACAAAAAAAATAATAATAATAAAATAAAAATTATGCGGTAAGAGTCTTTTGTCTATGTGTTATCAAAAGTTACAAACTTTTTAACTCATGTAACCAAGTTTTATAGTTAAAAACAAGAAAAATGCTACAATAGCTATAATCTTATAAAGGTATCGACCATCTTTTGACAAATAAATAATATATTTAACCATATACGTACCACTTTAAAGTGGCTAAAAAACGGGCGGACTCCAGGAGATGTCTGGGCGCACGTGAACCGCATGAATTTATCTCGCGTAATGTAAAGATATGTCAAAAATACCGACTTTTGAAAATGCTCCTGGTCCAAAAAATCTTTTGTTACACATTTTTTTTTTTTTTTTTTTTTAATTCTTTGAAATGCACCTCATGACTTATAGTCTTTGGTCAGCCACACATTGTGTTTCTAGCTATTGTTTAGTCTATCAATAGGTGAAAAGAGAACTTAGTCACTAAACTTAATCATTTTAACCGAAAATCGTATTTTTTTGCTATTCTTTTTTTCATTCTACCACAGTTTAAAAAAATTGTACACCCGGTCATTTTTAACTTTGGTTCCGTCCCGGTCATTTTTAACTTTGGTTCCGTCCCTGCCGCCACACAAAATTGATCTCTTAACCATTAGTCATTAACAATAACCTAAGTATATCTTCATTAATTACAATATTGTTTAAATTTGAAAAACCGTTAAACATTAGCTACAAACCGGGTTGGGGACATAAAATGGTGGAGGGAATGGATAACATTACATCTTTTTTCAAAAAGAAACAAGAACCAGAAATATTACATGAATTAACTTCATCCACCAAAATCATATCTTAACCAAATAACTTTGTCACACGTACCCAATCCACACCCAAAAACATATTGCGCGCCAAATACTTGGACACCACTCTGTGTCTTACTTATCTCTTCTAGAGAAAAAAAGAAAAAAGTTAGCTAGAGAGAAACAATGGCGATGGCGTTGGCTCTTCGTAGGCTTTCGTCTAACGCGGATAAGCCCATGCAACGTCTCTTCAATGGAGGACATATCTATTCCATGGTCTGTTTCTATGTTGTTATGTGCTTCTGTACTTATGTTCTTTTTAATGTTTTTTATAAGTTTGTTGTGTGTGTGTGTTTTTTTTTTATCATGTGTAGACATCTTTGCCTAGCGAGGCTGTGTACGAGAAAGAAAGGCCTGGTGTCACTGTGAGTATAATTTTTTTCTTTAGATATGTTAGTATCGGTTGTTTTATTTTTTAGTAAAGTTTTGAGTGTGTTATGCTATTGTTGTGAAATATTGTAGTGGCCAAAGCAATTGAATGCTCCACTTGAAGTTGTGGATCCTGAGATTGCGGATATTATTGAGCACGAAAAAGCTCGCCAATGGAAGGTACATCATCTATCTATCTATCTGCCACTGTTACTTAGAGCTTATAATGCTACTATTACTTTTTCGATTTGAGGATATAGGACTAATATGGTTTTAACTAGTCTGCTTATAAAATTTCGAAGTATAAGAACAGATTGTGGTTTTATTATCTTTTATCATGAGATGTTGTTTGCTATATGAACAAAGGAAATTGATGATTTGAAAAGGGCTTAGTCAGATTCAAAAGTGGATTTCAGGCTCAAAGCTATAGGGACTGATTATGGTTTCATATACTTGGTTTTATGACGATATAATATACAGAATAGATGAATAACCATAATTGATAATCTCAAAAGTAATCAGAAGAAATCACAAAAAGATTATACGAGGATAACTATCATGTAACAGATTCTAACTTTGTATCAAGATTAACAATTACTGTAGAAAGTTTTTCTTAGCTTTCTTGTGTTTAGTATGATTTAGTGCGAACAGAACAAAAAGATAGATTTTCATTTAAATAGGTTTAATTCAGCATCGTGTATTCACAAATTAAATCATACATCCATTAGCTGATGTGTTTTGTTTTGGCTTATTAAGGGTCTTGAACTCATCCCATCAGAGAACTTTACCTCACTATCAGTGATGCAAGCAGTCGGATCTGTGATGACTAACAAATACAGTGAAGGTTATCCCGGTGCTAGATACTATGGTGGAAATGAGTAAGCAAACACCTTCTGTTTTAACCATATGGATAGTTTGTCCTTCAATGATTTCGTTGAAACTGAGATGTAAATATTTTTTGCTTGTAGATATATTGACATGGCAGAAACCTTGTGTCAGAAGCGTGCCTTGGAAGCCTTTCGGTTGGATCCAGCAAAATGGGGAGGTACTTACATCTTACTCATTTCGTCAAATGATAAGAACTTGAAACTCATATTCCATGTTTATAAGAGCTGTGATCAACAAACCGACAATGTTCCTAATTCTGTTCTATGATGCAGTGAACGTGCAGCCTCTTTCAGGGTCACCAGCTAACTTCCAAGTCTACACTGCCTTATTAAAGGCACATGACAGAATCATGGCTCTTGATCTTCCTCATGGTGGACATCTTTCACATGGTTATCAGGTACTTAAACTATCTAGTCATTCTTGTCTAGAGTTTTGCCGTTTCTATGATAAAGTCCATCTGATTCTATACATTTATATGTTTTTTCAGACTGATACAAAGAAGATATCAGCGGTCTCTATCTTTTTTGAGACCATGCCTTACAGATTAGATGAGAGCACCGGATATATTGATTATGACCAGGTACATCTACTTGTTTTTATAATCATTTCTCGTATTTATTTTTGTTATTGTAAACGTGTGAGTGGATTGACTGGTACTTCGGTAACATAAAAAATGCAGTTGGAGAAGAGCGCAACACTCTTTAGGCCAAAGTTGATCGTTGCTGGTGCAAGTGCTTATGCTCGTTTGTATGACTATGATCGCATCCGCAAGGTTTTTACTATTAATGATCTTAGAATCATGTCTAAGTTTTATATGCTAACAAAAGGTTGACAAATGTCATATAAATTTGACAGGTTTGCGACAAGCAAAAAGCCATTCTGCTGGCTGATATGGCACATATCAGTGGGTTGGTTGCAGCTGGTGTCATCCCATCCCCATTTGACTATGCAGATGTTGTGACCACCACAACCCACAAGTCACTCCGTGGCCCACGTGGTGCCATGATCTTTTACAGAAAGGGGCTCAAAGAAGTCAACAAACAAGGCAAAGAGGTATGCTTTTCTAAATTGTTATTGCTACTAAATCACCTGTAGTTTGTGTTATAACTTACAAATTGAAGATAAGAAATATTAACACATTACTTTAAAAGGTTATGTACGATCTGGAAGACAAGATCAACCAGGCCGTCTTTCCTGGACTTCAAGGAGGACCACACAATCACACTATCACTGGCTTGGCAGTTGCATTGAAGCAGGTTTGCTGTTTTCTTCAAGGCGTGACATGTAACAATCATTTTAAAAAAATCATACTGTAAGTTATAACACCTTATGTATGAATACAGGCAACTACAGCAGAATACAAGGCTTATCAAGAGCAAGTGATGAGTAACTCTGCCAAGTTTGCTGAGGTGTGACTTGCAAATGTCTCAATTCTTTCTTCAAATTTAGGCAGCATCGTAACACTAATTTATTTTATGTTTTTTGCATTTTTCAGACTCTAACTAAGAGCGGATACGAGCTTGTTTCTGGAGGAACCGATAACCACTTGGTTTTGGTCAATTTGAAACCAAAGGTATACAAGAGAATGTTCCATTCATTGTTTCATTTTCCCAATGATTCAGATATATACATATATAGCACAAGTCATTGATATACACTTTTCAATAGGGAATTGATGGTTCAAGGGTCGAAAAGGTGTTGGAAGCTGTTCACATTGCAGCCAATAAGAACACTGTTCCCGGTGATGTATCCGCCATGGTTCCTGGTGGTATCAGAATGGGTAAGGGTCATATCTTAGTAACAAATTTCTTAGGTAACACATTTCATCAACATTAACCGAGGACGTCTACATTTTGTATATTTTAGGTACCCCTGCACTTACTTCTAGGGGATTTGTCGAAGAGGACTTTGCTAAAGTTGCATACTTCTTTGACCTTGCTGTAAAATTGGCTTTGAAAATCAAGGGTGCAGCACAAGGTATACTTGCATACCTTTATATACTTCCTTATATATTACACACATAGCATACACATACATACGTTAATGGCATTTATTTGGTGAATCAGGGACAAAGTTGAAGGACTTTGTGGCTGCAATGGAGTCAAGCACCTTCCAGTCAGAAATTTCAAAGCTCAAACATGATGTTGAGGAGTATGCTAAACAATTCCCAACAATCGGGTTTGAGAAGGAAACCATGAAATACAAAAACTAAAGGTATGGATTTGAAAGGACTTGGTTTGCTAATATAGTTGAATAAACTCATCTAAATCCGGTCATTTGCAACATTTGAAGATTCTTAACTTTATTTGACATGTATACAAATGATTACTATAGTGTATTCAAATATATGCGAAAGTCATAAGTTTCATATAGCATTCTAGTTTGCATCCAAATTTTGGGGCTTTTGCATTACTTAGTGAATCAAGTTTTGGTTATACTACATTGAAAGGTACTTATTTTGCAATAACACCTCATGTTTAGATCTATTTTTTTCATGTGAACCCGCGTTCTTGCCATTCAACAAGTAACTTATCGGTTTTGTCACAGTAAAAAAGTGGCAATTGGCATTGCCAACATAAAGACCTATAAGTTTATGATCATAGTTTTTGCATGTGTTTGTATAATGGTCTAACTATTGCTACATGTGATGCATGGAACAGGCAAGAGGATTATGACGATGACTTTGGCTTGAAAGGTGGGGGTGAATCTAAGTTGATGCTTTTTGAAAGTACATTGTGTCAAGAATGTGATTATAACGCTATATCCGTATGAAGCATGCTTGAATCTTGATTTCCTTTGTAACAATCTGTATATGTAAATCAATGGAGATTTTCTGTAAACCACTAAACTTTCTATTTGGCTCGATCATTAAATAATATCGTCACATGGTGTTCTTATAAGTCACAGAGAGAATGACAAAATATTCCAGGTTTGTACAATTGAAGAATTAGACACGAGGTCAATGAAGTATTAGGCGATGATGAGTTGGTGTTAGAAAATCTGATACTAAGCGTATTCCATGTGTGAAAATCAGGCGCACGGGTACATCATGTTTTTCGGATAGGATATCATACAATCTCTAATACAGTACATTAAAACAAACATGCTCCAAGTGTTGATGAAAAAAAANAAAATCTCAAATCAAAATTCATGCCGAGTTACATCATGCTTTTCGGGGAAAATAAAATGAAATAATAACTAGAAAAAAAAAATAAAAATAAAAATAAAACCGTAAACCACAACCAGTTGTAACGAAAAACCTCTCACATGAACTTCATCAGGGACGGACTTAGCATGATGACGGGTGTAGCATACTAGCATGGCCTGCGACTAATTTGGGTTATTGGGTACACTAAAAAAGTAAAAAGTGTAAAATTTTGCAAAACATATCATTTTTGTTTGTTCTAACACTCAATGATGTATTGTGTTACTTGAGCTCTTTAACAAGTCAAAAACATAAAGATTCGAGTAACAAGTTGACTAATATGTTGTGGTCATATGGTGTCGTATGAGATTGGCCCAGTGGCATGTCGTGTCTCATTAACCAAAAAATTAGCCCGAGGTTTGTGTGACAAACAAGACTATATTACTCCAAGTTTTAACTAAGGTACGTGTACTCAAAATATTACTCATGTTATATGGTAACTTTCATTGTTGTACCAATACGATACGTGGGTGACTAGTAAACCAATTAAAAAGTGATTTTTTGAGCAATAATGGTCCCTTACGATTTGTTGCTTCTGTAAAATAAGTCCCTTGCGATTTTTGCAAAAATTTTCTTTCTGCGATTTAGTCTCTGCAAATAGTTGGCAAATCTTGAACTAATTGGGTAATTTTGTGATTTTCTTTTCAGAAATACCGATCTTTTAACAAAAAACCTAAATCACTCATGAATTTTTTTGATCATTGTTTTTTTAATAGCTTGAAAAGCATTAGACATCTTTGCGAAAATGGTCCTTGTGCAAACTTTTTTTAAATAACATGATTTTTTTTATCCTTACTTATATCTAATACTGTTTTTCATTTTTAAAGTACAGGCTAATTGTTTAAAAATTGAATAAAAACTAACTTTGTAAATATAATTTATATAATAAAATCACACAAGAACCTATTTTGAAAAAAGTCGCGAGGGGCCTATTTTGCAATAGGAAAAAGCGAAAAGACCTATTTTGCAAAGAAATAAATTGCGCGGAACCATTTTTGCTCAAAAAATCGCTTTTTAACCACTTTAGCTGGTTTACCGGTCACCTACGTATGGTACAATAATTTAGAGTATAACGATACATTTGTGAAAGTACGTATAATTTTTTCTTTGAAAGGAAAAAAAAAAAAATGTTAGAAAGTTTGGGGGTTCCTGTATAAAAACTTATATTTCCCCCAAATTTTGACAAAAAAAAAAAAAAAAATCACAAAATCACATAACAAAAATCCATTGCTTAAATCACACAACAACATCATAACTGATTCACCATTCATCACAACAAACATAACCGTTTCGTTTGATCTCAATCGACTTTGCTGATGGCGCGTGCAGGTGGAATAACGAATGCAGTAAACGTAGGGATAGCAGTACAAGCTGATTGGGAGAATCGTGAATTCATTTCACACATCTCCCTCAACGTCCGTCAACTCTTCGATTTCCTCGTTCAATTCGGTATATATATATATATTTTCCAATCACTCGATCTTGTTCATTTTTCGGTTTAATTTCACTTACTTAATGATTTTTTTTTACGGTTAATTTGTATCGTGTTTGTTACGTTAGGCGGTTAAAAAGCTTGTTTATGACTTTGTAATAAACTAAAAAAGATAAATAAATTCTCAAGAAATTAATCAAATGACATAATGTAGTTTTCGTGAGATGCGTTGGATTGAGATGATAGTGTTGTTAGGCGTTTATAGAAAGTGAAGTTGTTTGTAGTAAGTGACGTTTCTGTGTAAGGAGATATGATCAGTCGTTTGCGAGAATGACTTGTTGTTTATGTTTTGCTTGTTGCGGTGTTTGGAAGATATGACGAGTGTTTAGGTGTAGTTTCCGTAAAGTGATTCATGTAAAGAAAGTGTTAGTTTGTTGGCTGTAATAAGTTAGGGCTAAAAAGTGTGTTTATGATTTTGTAATAAAATTTTTAGAATAAATTACGAACTAGCAAAATTAGCGTAGAATGACGGACATAATGTAGATTAGGTATTTTCGTTAGGTGGAAACAGGGAATGGAGTTTTTTGTGGTATGGACTATTGAGTGATGTTTCTGTGTAAGGAGATATGTGTGTGTATGGATTGATGAGTGGTCGTTTGCGAGAACGGCCTCATTTTTGTGTTTCGGTTGTTGTGGTGTTTGGAAGATATGCGGATTGTTGAGGTGTTGTGCGTAGTTTATGTAAAGAGATCCATGTAACGATGATAGGCGTTTATCGAGCTAGTGGAAATCTGAGTAAATTACGCGTGTGCTTACATGAATTGACAGAGTGTTAGTTTATATGACGAGTGTTGAGTTCTTGTGATTAGACTTTGTTAAGAGATTAATGTGAAGATGGTAGTGTTTGTTAATAAGTTAAAGGAGTGTTTGTTTGTTGGCTGCAATAAGTTTGGGTTCAGCCTTTTTAATGCTACGGCTCTGTATAGTGTAGCTTGCATTGCGTATGTTATGTAGCAACGTATTAGAAGATCTGATGCTCTCAATGGAATTTATGGCGTAATGATACCGTCATCTGATCTGTTTACGGGAACATAATTTTAGGCATTATATTGTTTTGTAGGATATTTATAGTAGATTGATTATTATGTTTTACGTGCTTCACATTTTGTAGGATATTTTAGCACTGTGAATTTAGTTGCTCGTGTGTATTTACAAAGATGTTTTTCTCTTTCAGAGGCTACAACAAAGAGCAAACTGGCATCCTTGAATGAGAAACTTGATACGCTAGAGCGTCGTCTAGAACTGCTTGAAGTGCAAGTCAGTACTGCTACAGCTAATCCAAATTTGTTCAAGACTTGATTCTATTAGACTATGGCATTGTAGAGAAAAAGATAAGTCCTATGTACGAGAGCCTGTGTTCCGGAGTTTGAGCTGATTAGCATGTTTAAAGTTCAGTGTGATACGTATGAAGATTGTTTGCTTACTTTTCGCTTATGTATTTATGTAGCTTATCTGTGCATGATGTAATCTGAAGAATTCCCTTTTCATTGCTTTCATATCATCATTTGTTTTGTTGAGATTTGACTTCAGTTTGTTTCCTGCATATCGCTGACCCGAAATAACTCTGAGAAATATGAAAAATATAATTCTAAGTCTACAATTTTTAGTGGCATGATTATTTTATTCAAATCATTTATATGTTGCGTTAAGTTTAATCTTACTGCTTTAAAGAGGATTCATAGCAACAGAGTTTCTATGATATTCTCCTGAAGTCATAGTTGCAAGGACGTCTCTAAAGTTAAACATATGGCGTGTTCATTATTTGTGTTGAACAACTTCAGTATCAGGTACAAGCTCTTTTCTTAAAAGTTCTATCTGATATTTGTATATGGAAGTGGCAGCTATGGAATCTCGATAGTGCTTGTGGTTGCTCTCTGCGGTGCACAAGCCCTTTATATGATTACCAAGTGATACCTACTTGCTAAGTGTTATGATAAAACTTGCAGCCTTAACAAACACTAATATCACGAGTTGAGTAGATTATTTTTTTTGTATAGACAGTTGTCATGTGAAATGCATGACCGTTGGAATAGACATAGGTATTAGGATCTCTAGGTAAGAAAATAAGGCCCTGCATGCAAGCAACGGTGAATGCTTCTGCAATATATCTGAAAATTATACGTGCATCTATCTGGACACTAGCATCAGCTTGAAATACCTTCTTAAGTAAAAATTGGAGAATTGTCAGTTGCTGGCCTCTGACCCGTCTAGAAAAAACTATATATAGCGTTTGAACTTGGAAAATGCATTGAGAATGGAGTTTTAGTTGATGTGACATCACTGACATGATAATGTTATTTTCGTGTAATTGTCTGTGCTATTGAACTATTAAGAAATCCAGCATGATGGAAGTAGAGTAAGTAGATTTAGTACTTGTTGACATAGTAATTATTGATTAGTCAGTTACTGCTGATCTTACATCAGCCCAGGGATTTATGAAGTTGTTATCTTATGAGCCAGTAATGGCCAATTGATGCGTTCAGTTTTATTTGCTTCTATGTTTGTTTACTTTATTCTCTTATGAGAATATGATGTTTGGTACTTTTAACCTCAGTTTATTTGTCATACTGATTTTGTCATGTTCTTGGTCGGAGAGGGGCACTTTTAATTAGCTTAACTCTTGCCAATTGTCATTCACTTGTCCTAGCTCCTGTCTTTGGCTTTCATTTGTCTGGTTTTTTTATGCTTCTCTTATTGCATTTTCACAAACAGTTTAGTCAGTGTCACTTTGCTAGTTCTTTTGACTTTAGTTTTAATTTTGTATTTCCCTTTTGGCCATCATATATTCACATCCGGATTTGACGTCTTGCAACATAATTATCTAATATATTAACAAAAGACGTATACTATGAGAATCTTTAGCTATGCACATGTGGCATCCTTGGGTTGGGAGATAGAACTTATGCTATAGACTGATGCTTTTCACTCTGTATGTCATAGTTATGAGAATCTCAAGGGAACATTATAAACTAGGAAATCTGGTGTACAAGTAGTCTATGAATATGGGGTCATATGGTAGAATAGTCTTTGCCATAAACTAAAAAGTTACTGAAATATGCTCTTTATATACCTTGCTTGTAGTAAGTAGCTGATATTTATGCGGTACATATTCATGACATCATAGCACTATTCTATAGTCTTCAATCTATCATCTGATACAAATTTACTAGGTTGGAATCAACTGAAATTTGGTAGTTGTCAAAAGAAAATAAAAAACTAAACATATTTACTCAATATTATTATATGTCATCTGCTACATTTAAACAGTAGCCCTCCCACAAGTTTATCTTGGTTGCGGGGGAGCTGGCTGTGAAAGGAGAGAGGATGATCCTGATGGAGCCGAAGTTGCTAAAGGTAAAGGTAACATAACAATTGGTCTCTCAATGGAAAAGCGATTTGATCCTCCAAAACTATCCAATGACCTCATGTATTCAGATGCATTATTCTCAATGATTAAAGCATCTTCCAACTCACGGACAATGTCTATCATGGATGGTCTGTAAGCTGAAAAAGGCTCGACACATGCTAATGCTACCTCAACGACTCTCCACATTGCCTCTGTGTGATATCCTCCTTTTATGCTTGGATCCACTATTTCATCGATTCTTGAGTTCCTTATATAAGGTTTTGCCTGCACAGAAATATATGGTCCTGGGTTTAGATTAAAGCTAGGAACATGAAATCAATAAGCTATGAAAGTCAATATGCTTTTTGGTATAGATTTTGACATAAGGAAAGATAGCTATACTGGCTTTTAGATTAACATTTACAAGTAAGAGTATACATGTTTAGTCTGATTTAAGTGGGTAGATATTGCACTACCTAAAAGCACATTTTTAAGTCTCTTCAGCAACACTAACCAGATAGATTGTGAACGTTCTATTCTAGTTAAAGCCGTATCTTGATTGTACAACTCTTCAATTAGTACTTTCTAAGTAAGGTGCAGACTTAGCTATAGGTGATGTGTCTCGCTGTCCAAGAATTACTATGGGCATGGGTGGAATGGGAATGGGAAACAGTTTCTGAACCCACCCCACTTGACAGGTATGGAATATTCTCTATTTAGTGGATATGATTCCTGATTTTTATACTTATACACTCGAACCAAACACCTCCTATCATTTCCATCTCTATTCCCATTTTCTCAGTCTTAAACCTTTAATCCAAACTCTCTCGTAATCATTGTTTAATTGATTTTGGAACTTTTAAATATCGGAGATCTATGATGTCAAACCTACCTCCTTGGACATAGTGGTATAAGAAAAAGTGTATATCTGCTGGTAAGGCATCTAGTTAGTTCTTAGATTTAAGCATACCCATTCAACTAAGCTCCACTCGTTTCGTGGCCTGTGTACATTAAGAGGCTCCCGACCAGTTATTATTTCAAGAAGCACAACTCCATAGCTAAAGACATCACTTTTGTCAGACAAATGCTGTGTTGAATAATACCTGAGAAAAAACAAGAGTTTAGTTTGTAACCATTTAAAAGATGGCAAAATCATCAGAGCTTGGAATATTTAATAACCAGTAGAGATGTAGAAGTGTGTTATTTCTAAGCTCATGGTAATTATTTGCGATAATGGTACAATGATGTATTATTTGTCCTTTGAGCTCATTGTCAGCAAGTATTTTGACATTGGAACATTAAAATTTATACTTACTCGGGATCCAAGTATCCAGCCGTTCCCCTTACTTCTAGGGAGGCATTGCTATCCCCTTCTTGAGGTGCGTACTTTGAAAAGCCAAAGTCTGCAACCTTGGCACACATACTATGATCTAGGAGTATGTTACTTGATTTCACATCTCTGTGTATAACAGAACGTCCGGAAAATGTATGAAGATAAGTCAAACCTGTAGGAAGAAAATTAGTGTCATACCCAACAAACAAACAAGGGCCATATATAACAAAACATCTGAGTCGAAGATTCACCCTCCCCGGGTAATGGAAAAACTTCATCCGTTTACTCGTTTTGATAGAAAGATAATAAACTAATAATATAGGTGCCAAATTTTGTGCTTTTGGGTTAGAACACAAATTTTAAGTGGACATACTTCTTAGTGGTAGCATAGGTGGCGAATTCAATAACTTTTGCATGAATGTTATCATCATACCTTAAGGGCACGTTCTCATTGATGGACCCCTTATATTGTTGGTTGCTTTGATTAGTTTGTGCTCTATTTGGGTACGTATTGGCTAAGGATTAATAGTTAGTGCAGACTGTGCGATGATATATTTGTGCTCTATTTGGGTACGTAGTGGCTAAGGATTAATAGTTAGTGCATACTTCGTTCTCTATTATAGGACGATCTATCTTGATTATGCTCAAATACTGTCTAGGGCTTAGTTGATGATAATGTTAAACTTATTGCGGCCAGTTCTCTAAATGCTGAATAATGTAAGTTACCTCGAGCAGATCCTAAAGCTATAGAAAGTCTGGTGGGCCAGTCTAGAGCTCGGCGTTTAGATGCCTCACCTGTTAAGATACAACAATGTACATAAGAATTGTATTATATAGTCAATATGAACAGCAAGGAACTTCCCATTTAAAGAGACATACCATAAAGCCGATCCTGTAGGGATCCATTAGACATAAATGGATAAACGAGAATTTGTTGATCATTTTCATTGCAGTAACCAAGGAGTGGGACCAAATTTTCATGCCTAATAGCCGATAGAAGGGTCAACTGTAGACAACATTCTCAGTAGTTATGTTTAGTCAACAATCTCATATTTTTGCTCTCGGTAATGTTTAGTCAACAATATCATAGTTTTGCTCGCTTTTCATTTTCATGCTTAAATGAGTATTTTACTAAAAATAATTGGTCGAAAATGATCAGGAAAGTGTAAGGTTATTTTACCTCATTGTTAAATTCGCGTGTTCCCTGCGTTGAAGTGGCTGACCGTACTTTTACAGCTACTTCTTGACCATCTGATAAAGTACCACGATAAACTGATCCAAAGCCTCCTTCACCAATTAAAGTTTTATATTGTTCAATTGCACTTTCTATCTGGTGAAGAGTAAAGCTCTTTATGGATATCTCCTTCAAAGTCATATCATCCTCCTTGCTGATTGGCATTGCATATATGGCGTCTGCAGTTTAGGTAACATTTTCATGTTAATTTATAAAGATAGGCCTTGAATTTTTTCGATAGAGTTTGAAATACTTATATCGAATTCTTTTGGTTTCGTAGTTTATATAAGTTCTTGAAAGAAAACATTGTACTCACTCTTGGTCATTGTGTGTCTTTTCTCTTCTGATTTCTTGTTTGGCCTCTTTCTTTTCTTGTAACAGCATATTAGGCAAGAAAAAACACCAGTAACTAATAGGGCTGCTCCTGCCATTGCGGCTACAAAAATGCGATGTGGTGGATGTGAAGATTTTTGTCCCTTGCACATTCCATTGCTGAAACCAGAAGTTGTAAGAAGAGATCTATCATCTACTCCCTCTATTCAGTTTTATTTTGTGTATGACATGTATGCGCTTATGTGGCAACTGGCAAGATGGATGTCTTAGGCGGGTTGGGTAACCGGTCAAAACTTCTTAGTTTACGGGTCAAAAGGGGCTGGGTTGACATGCAGGCACTTTCTTTTCCTATCTTTTAAAGAAGTATTAAAACCAATGTGATTGTTATGGTTACAAAAAATATTATTAAAATGGGAATATATTAGCTACAATTTTTTGTAGCTAATTGGCTACAATTTTATGCTTTAAATGTGGGTCCCGGATTCTTTTGAGGGTTCCTGATTCTTTTTGAGGGTCCCTGATTCGTTGTTTGTGTATTTTTAGTGAAGAATTATAGCCAATTGGCTACAAAAATTGTAGCCAAGCTATCCCCTATTAAAATAATTATCTGCATATGTGAATAAAACAATTTACAAGGTTGTATCGTTCAAAGTAGACTTTGGGCGACTTTCACCATGGGTTACCCATTCTCCATTTAGCTCAAATAATTTCCATTTCATGTAAATGATTTGTAATTGTCACATCATTCAAATCCTCGATGATTTAATCATTCTTAAATGTCAAAGTTAGATTCCTTACTCTGTAGTGAACCTGGAAGAATTTTGACTTGTAGGAAGCTCTTTGTTGAAATATATATTGCAGTCATAGTATCTAAATGAAGAAACGAAGCTCATATTAGTTGGATTGGATTCATCAATGCTTCACTAATATATCTTTATAAATGCATTAAACTGGTTAGGGAACTCACAACTGTGTTAAGTGTGGAAGGGAGGCAAGCGAGTCTGGAATCATTCCCATGAAATCATTGTTCCGCAGGTCCCTAACACATTGAAAATTTATAATTATGTCAAAAGAAAAATGATAATATCTAACTTGTAAATGTTGATTTTGAGAGGAAATATCAAAGATGGATACATTGAGGTGAGAACGGAAGAAGATGGGAACATTGGAATATTGTTCGTGAAACGATTATTGCTGACATTCCTGTAATTCACAGTAAAAGAGGTATGAAATTTTGGCTTTGGATACTTTTATTATCTTGTTAAATTATGCATATCTTACAATTCCATTAGTCGAGTCAGCATAGTGATACTCGGCGGAAGTGGTCCTTGAAATTTGCCTTCAGATAGATCCCTGCAGGATATCAAATATTTTAATTTAGTATATATGCATTGTCCATGCTAATATAAACTAGATATAAGCTAAAAAACCTACAGCTTAATGATGACCGTCGTTCCATTGGATTGGTTGCACTTCACCCCATGCCAATTATAAGGTAGACACGGGTCACCTGTCCAGCTTTCTAAGACCTCGTGATCCTGATTGTTCACCAACAGGTCGTTCTTTATGTTCATAATGACATCCACTGAAAGAGGTTAAGTTAGTTAATGATTCATGTTAAGGGCATATGGTCTATTTTAGGACTTGATCTTAAGTAGCCACTTAAGTTATTAACTTACCATCTTCTTGATCAGTAGCTTGAAGCAATGGGCGAACTTGCAAAATTTCATAACCATTGCAAATTGGACCGAACTGAGATCCGTTAGCTTTTAATATGGTTAAATTAAGAAACTTGGTTGCTGTGAAGTACATGGTAGTCACATTATAGTTAGAACCGCCAGATATTATATCAATCTGCTGCCTTTTTACATCATTGATATAGATATCAAACACCCGTTGCCCAGTTTTCACAGAGTCATCAAGCTCAAAAAAATGGAGGTAGAGTATATATTTATTGTACCCCGAATAAAAATTATGCAGAAATTGTAAACGGTCTGAATGGATTCGAGCTGTTTGTAGCACTTTGATAGGAGGTAATGTTTTTGTGTCATTTGGAACAGTGATATCGGCGGTTTCTAGTGATGTGGAATTCCTGTTTTGGTTGAAATATGAATCGGGTTTCCAGATTCTATCATATGGGTCTTCTGGGAACCTGAAATACCATATTCAAATATGAAATTATGAGTTTTGTAGGTCTGAAGAATATGTTTATTCTCCTTTTAGTCGTATATATATAGCTGACTACATAATATGTTTAGCCCTTGGTTAAAATTTGATTATGTATAGAGGGAGCGGAATTTATGTATTTATGACATACGAGTAGGGATCCGGTGAGAAGTAAATTAATATAAGAAGTGGTGAGAAGTGACCAAAACCACGCATTTGAGATGCAACGACTTGCATTAGATGCATTTCTATTTGTATAGATGCAACATCTTGAGTTTCGAAAGTTAATTTGATGTATAGATAGTGCAAATGGATTTTCATGATTTTGGCACGTGCAGAGTAACAAAAAACAAGAGAAATCATGAAATGCATCTAATATACGTATATGCATCTGATTAAAAGCTAGAAAACACACTATGGTGCGTTATAATGAATCTAAGATTATAGGGATGCATCTAATTTAGGTCGGTGCATCTCGGATTTGCGGTTATAGTTCTTATTCCTTCTTATTTTAAGTAATCTTCTTATTTGATCCCAACTCTATGACATACTATAAAAAAAGATTTATCAACTACAGAAATACTAATTTTTTGAGATACCTAATTTCAGCTCCTGTGTTTCCGACATCAACTCTATGCGCAACTTTAAGAACACTCAAAGGCTCTCCATAATCTAAATTCAAAGGTCTTAATTCGATCTTAGAGACATAAGGGTTCCCCTGTTTCTGTAATAAACAGAAGTTGATGTAATCATTGGTTGCTCTTACAATCCCTTCAACCTCAGCTTTTTGTGACGAGTTAACTCGCCCTATTGGTGTAATTCCAATTGAAACATCAAAAAATGTCCCTGTAGGCGACACATTTACATCTTCTAAAGGGAATGTGCCCCTTATTAGATAATTCTGACCCTTTTTTGTTGGCAAATCATAACACCATTTCTTGCCATATTTTGTGTTAAAGAATCGAGCATGATCATATGTCGTTCCATTCTGTACTGGTGTCACAATATCTTGGCATTGTTGGTTGTTAGAGAACCATTTGTCATCTGGGATCCATGTTATATTGTTATTTAGATCGGTGTAATTTGAATCAGCACAGCAATGCACACTTACAAAATCTGCAAAAATTCAAGAAAATTTACTTAAAACTATAAAATTAAAGCATAATATATGTGAACAGTATCTTTATACTTGATTCTTAGACTTGCTGATCAAGATTATTAGTCTTCAAAGCTACTTCAATATGAGCATAATACCCTTCTTTTAGCAAGTACGAGTAAAAATTAGTATACTTGATCAATCTTATTACATGTATAATCTGCATAATATTTATGAAATATTGGGAATTATGAACATGACTATCCTAATTAACTTATCAAGGTCTCAGATTAGCTGAACCAGCAATAATTACGTGCATATACTCTACCGAACCCGAGTGATTGACCAAAGTTTCTCTTAGGTCTTTGGTTCTAAATTGTTTAACTGATTTTAAGATAACTGAGCATACCTTGTTGTGAACAGGTTGGCTGGATGTCTATGAAGATGCATAGTATAATACAACAAACCAAACTTAAATTCTGGTAAGACAATCCTTCCATCATCTTCTTATTATCAGTTTAGGTTTCCCCATGTGGTGATCAACATCTGGTAAAAACCGAAAATCTTTCTTTTATTTCATGAATCTGATCCATTTTTGTCTCCTAAAATTATCACAAAATGGTGACCAGTTGGGATTCCTTCGGCGTCTTATCAAGTACTGTGAGAAGCCCTTTTTTTTGTTACAAAATGATTAGTCTTTGATGATTTTGAGAACGAATTAGTATGAGCAATAGGGTTCTTCGTAGGGAAAGTAGTTGGTAGAAGGAGTTTGATTTGTGAATGACGTATTGCAGATGCCTTGAAAGGAAGTTGAGAGGGAAATGCTTGATTAATAATAATTAAACATAAATTTCTTAGTCCGTTGGCTAGATTTTTCCAATAATTAATATATATTCAATTGGTATTTGTTAGTTCTAGTGATGAAGGTGGGGCATTGTTTATGTTAAACTAATGTTTAATGTTTAAAAAATCAAGTTAAGGTTAAGGCGGAGCAATCATTCATCTTGGTGCATCTTTCGTCTCTCCCCTTGTCTGTTACCTTAGAATCCAACATCATGAATTTTTTTAAGGAAACAAAGGCGCTCATTGACTCTGACCTTTGAAAACCAATCACGTCTCTCCAACTAGACACCATAACCACCAATAGCTATGTAGTATTCTTGAAAAGTGGGACCTACTTGTATGTAGTGCCATTGAATTTGACTTGACAAACTACCCTGAGATGGTTTAAAAGCATACTTTCATATATTTTTAGGTTTGGTCGTGCCGGGACCTGCTTGAGTTTTGATAACTGTGTAAATAACACGAGCTTGAATCGATTACCATAGAACGGAGTAGATATTTTGAGTCTAATTACTTTGTGAGTTTGTTTATTCTTAAGGCCATAGTTTGAGTCTAATCACTTAGACTAATAAGAAAAGAAAAAAAAAAAACAGAAGAATGGCTGCCTGTCTGGGATCATTACTGAGTGTTAGGCTAATAACAGTAGTAGGGTACAACATGAAAGCTAACACGTTCTAGTATTTTGTGGGTAAAACTTGCAGTTTTATCATGCCCCTAAATGGACCTTGTGTCTGAGNAAAACAAGAATGCTGAGGAACTATAACATGATAAATTTGGTCACTTAGTCGTTGGTCAGTTGACAAATAACGATGGTCGTTAACCATTTTGATTTCAAATTTGACTAAAGCATGTGTTTGGATGTGGGTTACCAGTTTGATTATTGTTCGTTGAGAATCAGAATAACATAGTTGGTTATGAGAACTATGACATTTGCAAAATCAAATCTGAAAATCGGATTTTTACAAATCGTGATACTGATTACGTTTGTTGCACACGCAAAAGTCTCTCGAATGGTCATTTTGCTTTATGTCAAATTGCCAACATTTGCTGTCTTTTATCTCATATTTTTGGTTATATGGAATATAATCTTCAACTTAGCTAAAGCATAAAGTTTGTACTAAAACCTGCTTAAGGTTCAATTTGAGGAGGAAGGCAAACGAGTAGTGTTATTAAAACTTTCATTTATTGTTTTGATATATAATGCAAAATGTCATGTGCATTACTTCTGAATTGGATATTGTTGTAAGATTTGCTACTGATAACAAGGGTATATCTTTTTATAATACGTCCCTACTCATTTTTTACCCACATATTACTCACATATTACTAAGGCAAAAACTTTTTCTTCATGTTACAATAAATAAGAGACCATATATTTGAAACTTTTTCTTAAACATGTATAATTACACGGAAATGTATCCAACTTGTCACTTTTCGTAGTTATGTATATCTTACTATTTTTTTTGTAGTTCCACTTCCATGTACTTAACTTTTGAATTCACTTAGTTATATGTACTCAACTTTTGGGTATATCGGTCTTAATTGGTGACTTTACAAAGTTGATGGAACTAAAAAAAAAAATGTATGATACATAGAACTACAAAAGGTGTCAAGTTAGATACATTTTCGTGTAATTATCGAGTTGGTACATGCCAACCAAGCTACATAAATATTATTCGGTGACGGAATATTCAGAAAGATGCTCCTAAAGCTGCATCCAGTCATAAGAAGCCAAGTAAATGAATAATTGGTATACATATTATATATTTTGTTTGTTTTTTGTTAGTAGCTAATAAATAAATATTATCATTATGAACTGTGAGCAATTAAAAATCAAAGACATGCCCTTGAGATTTCTTTAATTGGTAATATTCCTATTTGTTCATAGAATATCCTATTTCGCTAGAAGCTAAGTTGTGGGATAAAAGTCGTCATCGAATATTTTAAGATTGATTATATTATATACGTAAGATAAACATTTTTGACAGAAGTTGATTATCATGGACAAATGATTAGGTTATTGAATATTTAAAAAGGTTAGGAAATTATTTTTTAATGAGTTTATCAACTTAAATCGGTAAACTATAATTCAACAAAATATATAACGGTCCTTTTGAATAAAGGATATCATCTCTTCTCAGTTTGTCTTCTTAATGCTTGTTCAACTGACTTGTGTTATTTGTGTTCTTGAAGGAGATTACTATGTCTAGATATGTGACGCTAGGAGGTATAACGAGCCACTCTCGATTACTCCTTTCATCCTAAAATAATTTTCCCTGAAAAAAAAATACACAGTTTAGAAAAAGCATAATCCTTGCTGCTTTCTCTTTTCTTATTATTTACAGAATAACTCATTTTGTTCTAAAATAATTGTCCCCGACAAAAAATACGTAGTTTAGAAAAGTATAATTATTATGCATCAAGTTTTCTATCTATTTTTAGTAATGAACAATTGATTTAAGACATGAGGCGGAGGGAATATATTTTTGCAATGTGTTGGCTTATGACAAATATTTTTCTTCTTGAATATGCTCTAAAATTTGAATATCTTTCTTTTATAAGTAAGTTACAATTCAAAGGTTAACAACTTCAAATTAAATCACTAATGGTAATTTGAGTTGGCAAATTTTGTTTATGTCTTTGTTTTGGAATAATGTGTTTATGGTTAATGGATTTGATAATTCGAACTTTTATTCTTTTCATTATTAGTATATTTTTCAATCTTTTTAGACGGGCCCAAGCCCATTAATATTCACTAAACGTACCCGCGCAAAGCGATGGTTTATAACGGTAAATAATTATACTTGTGAACTTGTGTTTTGGTGTGAGCGTTGATCCGACACTTACTAGTTTAATTTGTAGTCATTGCGATAAATAAAATTTATATGTTATAAATGAAAAATGATAAAAGTTGAGGATTAAACAGTATTTAAACTATTAATTTAGTGACATATTTTGTTATTATTTTTAATCAAGGGTATTCTAATTTTTAATTTAAACGGAATTAATTATACCGAGTAAATTTGTTTTAATTAAGAGGTATTTTGAAGAATCAACTTTACACATTTTTAAAAGATTTAAAGTTTTCAAAAATAGTTATATTTGTTTTATAAATAGTAGAGATATGTTAGTGTTAGACATTGTCACACTTAGCAACTTTAATAGCCTATTTACAAATTATAACCTTTAATACAACGGAAAACGTTGACCAAATTTCGTGATAAAATGCCACTGTTTAGTAATATTTAAGTAGTTTGTAATACATAGGCGACTTCGATTATATGAATGAGCTCAATGTCAAGTTATGTGTAATCATTGATAGAAGAGGCTAAATCTGTATATAGCTCGTCGTGCTGCACCAAAATTAGACGCAAGAAACAATTATATTGTCCTAATGGATAAATCAGTAATACAGAAACAACTTGATCATATGAAATGGTTCACCTCCCATGATCCATAACAAATGTTGTTAGTGGCCACGAAGAGAATTTCTTAAACCACATAATCTCTAAAAAGACTTTCACAACATGACACTTAGATCATTTATTCGCTTTACTCATTCACTTACTTTTTCTTTTATAACAATTTATTTTGTTAAACATCATTTTATAAAAATTATCTTATAAATTTTACGTGATTATAACATTTCTCAAGCAAAAAATAGGCGCAAAGAACATAAACACCGTAACAGTAAACATATACCAAAAGTAACCATCTTTGTGGCATGTCACAAACGGGTTAGTGGTCGTTCAAGCGTTGCTTGAGATTAATATGGTGTTTCAGCTACATTCTTTTATACTTAAACTTTTTGTGATTCATATAATTTATCGAGATATCCATTTACCAAAAAAAAAAAAAAAAAAAAAAAAAAAAAAAAAAAAAAAAAAAAACCTTAACAAATTGAGCACTAAATGTCATTAGTCATAACTCCCATGTAGCATTTGAAACTACATCAGTGTATAAACCAAAATTTTCATATTTTCTAGAACAACCACCATTTTGTTAACCACAAGAACCAGAGTCACTGCCACTAAATCAAAGGTACATCTTATAGTTACATGCTCTTTATTTCAATTTATGCTTGTAATAATAAATATTTAGTAGTAATAATTTTTTACCTCTAGGTTTCATATTGTAATTATTGAATCATATCATTTCTATTAGGAACATATAACCATGAAGATGTCAAGATTGCCAATGATCATTATAGTTTTCCTTAGCCCGTTTTCGACCCTTATATCGGCTGATAGTTTACGGTTCGATAAAACAAATGGCGAGTTTAGGATGCTACAAGTAGCTGACATGCATTATGCTGATGGTATCAAAACACAATGTGAGGATGTTTTACCTGACCAGTTTGCACACTGTTCAGATTTAAATACGACTTTGTTCATTAAACGAATGATCGAGGCTGAGAAGCCTGACCTTATTGTTTTCACTGGAGATAATATCTACGGACCTGATGCCACGGACGCAGTAGCGTCCATGAATGCAGCTTTTGCACCTGCTGTGGAGGCCAGCATTCCTTGGGTAGCGGTTTTAGGGAATCATGATCAGGAGTCGACTTTGTCACGAGAAGGTGTTATGAAATATATTGTTGGAATGGAGCGTACTATGTCTCTTTTTAATCCTCCTGGAGTTAAAGTTATTGATGGTTTTGGGAATTATAATCTTGAAGTACTTGGAGTTGAAGGGTCGGGTTTTGGGGATAAGTCGATACTTAACTTGTACTTTCTTGATAGTGGTGATTACTCTACGGTTCCTTCTGTACCGGGCTATGGATGGATTAAGCTGTCTCAGCAGTTTTGGTTTCAACAAACGTCTGCGGAGCTTAATAACAAGTCAGAAGCGCCTGGACTCGCTTACTTTCATATCCCGTTACCTGAATACGCAAGCTTTGACTCATCAAACTNTATTACGGGTGTGAAGCAAGAAGGGATTAGTTCTGCTTCTATTAACTCGGGTTTCTTTTCGACATTGGTGGAAGCAGGGGATGTCAAGGCGGTTTTCACTGGTCATGATCATATTAATGATTTTTGTGGGGAGCTTAACGAGGTTTATCTTTGTTATGCGGGAGGGTTCGGTTATCATGCATATGGAAAGGCGGGGTGGTCAAGAAGGGCAAGAGTGGTTGTCGTCTCCTTGGATAAAGAGTCGGATGGTAGTTGGGGAGCAGTTAAGTCTATTGAAAAGTGGAAACGTCTTGATGATGAAAAGCTGTCTGTTATTGATGACCAGGTATTGTGGAGCAATACTCCGTCTAAGAATCTTAGAAAGAAGGAAAAAAGTGTTGTTTAATCATTTGGAACGTTTGATTAATACTTGTACTTACCACAGTGACACATACCGGGAGAATAATTATACGCTTTTATTCAGTTCTTGTTATTGTGTATTAGAGTGAGTCAATAAATGAAATTTCGTTCAAAAAGTTTATCATGATTTGGATATGCAATGTGTCATGTTACGGAAGCTGGTCTTTAGATGGCAGGATATAAGCCATGACACTATAGTCTTCATCATCGTCATTAACCCCGATTGTTTTGGTTAGTTCTCATGTTTTCTCTGTTACGTAGCTAACTCTTCGTAACTTCATCTTTGGTGTGCTCTAATTTTGTGTTTTCCGAGAAAAATTTAAATGAAGACCTTGGTATGAATGGTATTGCTTTGTATTGGAAAATCAGTTTTATGTTTCCCTAATGATAACCAGGAATAAAATTGCCGATCACATAGGCTTGGATGAAAAAGACAGAATATGATAAACAACTTTCTTGTTATTTCAGGGCATATTCAATATATCTATCTGTCTAAATGAATGTACAGTAGGCATCGATACAAACTAAGTTCATATCATCACACTGTTATGCTTGATATTGCTGAAATAGCTTTTTTAAGACTAACCAATAAAACTGAACAAACCAGATACGTGGAACCATCCCACAAGCACCGCTGCACCATAGGCATTTATGGAAATTACATTATTACTTGCCACTTATGAATCACTGGTACACGAGGTAAAGATTTTCTATCTTACATTAGGTCCAGCGAGATCAGCACTAGTGCATACTCATTAAATTACTACAGATAAAAATAAGCTGGATACGACTTAGCTGGTTTGAGTGAGGCTTGTATGGTTTGGGTATCAGCAACACCTAGTTTGGATTTCTAAAGGTTTTGGTACTAATTGTCGAGTTCTAGGTTTCTAATACTTCTAGTCCAAAAGAAATTCGGACATCTGCACATGGTTTTTACAATGAATTCACATAATCACATCTCTGAGGAATTATAGTTCTATAGTTAGTTTTCGTACCATCTGTCTCTTAATTTTTCGATATATACTCGTCTCCTCTGACTTTGTTGTACACCTTGTTTGCTTGTTTCTGTTGTATGTCGTCGTATGTGTGCCTCTTTTTTGTATGCATCTCTGGTATCTATCTTTCTAGAGTTTAGTCAATTGTAACTCTCCTTCTGGTACATGGTTAAGTGTCTGTATGATATTTATTTGTAACCATACATTAGTTAGTTTATAAAACCCTCCGTCCAGTCTGCTACGCACCTATTAATACACACGTTCATGTGGAGCTATCTTGCCAATAGTATGTTAATTTTTTTGTAGTCTAAAAAATCGATATCAATATATTTTATGAAATAGAAAACATATCCTCGTCTCTAAATTTTCAACATTTTCTTAGAAAGTAATAATAATAATAATAATAATAATAATAATAATAATAATAATAATAATAATAATGAAAATAAACCACTTAAGGTGGTCTAGTGGTAAAAGGGCTTGGAACTATCACTCTAAAATGTGTGAGGTCTCAAGTTCAATTCCTGCTAGGTGCAAACAACCTTAAGTGGCCACGCCAACCTCCTGAAAAAAAAGGGAGGGCTTCACCTGGTTTGAGTCTGTGTGGCGGTGGGTTCAACCACCGTTAATTAGTCGGCCAAAAAGGTCGGAAACCACGGTTACCAAAAATAAATAAATAAATAAATAAATAATAATAATAATAATAATAATAATAATAATAATAATAATAATAATAATAATAATAATAATAATAATAATAATAATAATAAGGTCTAGATCTACTTTCTATGTAATCTCTGTTATCATCAATGAAATCTAGAATAGATACAAAAAAATAAAATAAAATAATAATAATAATAATAATAATAATAATAATAATAATAATAATAAACTAATTTTCATAAAATATAGAAACAAAAAATTATAAACTTTTTCAGAAAATATAAAATAAAAAAATAGTGTTTTTAGTGTGGTTTGAATAGCTAATCTGTGAAGATTCGCATATAATATGTGTAGTTGGCACACAAGAAATATATATGCGGACTTTTCTAAATGGAATATATTTGTTCACACTTAGACATGCAACTAATGTTTACATGTTTATTACTATGACTAGTATAACAAAACTTATATATTTTTCCGCAAACGTTTAAAATTTGTATATTTATTGTAGTGGTAGTACAAAAGTTAATAAACACATACTTGTGATGGTAGGGAAAAGATGGAGCGCATCAAAAGAGGTGTTGAAGTTGAGTCCATCTTAGCTTGATTGTGTGTGATTGAATTAAACTGCAAACAATGTACTTGTTAGAGAAAGACACAACCACTTTTCTTTTTACTAAGTTGAATGCAAGGTTCTCATATTTATAGAATC
>LBNU01034862.1:40503-76978 GCA_014162995.1 Artemisia annua
TTTTTTTTTTTTTTTTTTTTTTTTTTTTTTTTTTTTTTTTTCTTTTTTTTTTTTGCTATAAAACAAGAATGCTGAGGAACTATAACATGATAAATTTGGTCACTTAGTCGTTGGTCAGTTGACAAATAACGATGGTGGTTAACCATTTTGATTTCAAAATTGACCAAAGCATGTGTTTGGATGTGGGTTACCAGTTTGATTATTGTGTCGTTGAGAATCAGAATAACATGGTTGGTTATTAGGAATTAATCAAAGTTACCAATTGCTTATGAAGCGTTACATTTACAAAATCATAGTTGCACATTTATAAGCTAATTAGGTTTCTTGCACACTTGACAACTATGCCATTTGCAAAATCAAATCTAAAAATCGGATTTTTACAAATCGTGATACTGATTACGTTTGTTGCACACCCAAAAGTCTCTCGAATGGTCATTTTGCCGTATGTCAAATTGCCTACATTTGCTGTCTTTTATCTCATATTTCTGGTTATATGGAATATAATCTTCAACTTAGCTAAAGCATAAAGTTTGTACTAAAACCTATTAAGGTTCAATTTTTTACCCATACAAATTTATAACATGTGTTTGTACTATTTCTTTCTCCTAATTTGATTTATTGTGACTCCACTTGTTACAATCATACAACTAGAAGGATAACTAGGATGATACGTAGGCATATATAAGAGGAGGAAATACATTTTTCTATATAACGATGATCTTGGCGCTATGGTTTTTCTTCATACGGCTGTGGCAAAAACTTTTTCTTCATGTTACAATAAATAAGAGACCATATATTTGAAGCTTTTTCTTAAACATGTTTCATCAAACGAATCGGTACATGCCAACCAAGCTACATAAATATTATTCGGTGACGGAATATTCAGAAAGATGCTCCTAAAGCTGCATCCAGTCATAAGAAGCCAAGTAAATGAATAATGGGTATACGCATATATATTTTGTTTGTTTTTTTGTTATTAGCTAATAAATAAATATTATTATTATGAACTGTGAGCAATTAAAAATCAAAGACATGCCCTTGAGATTTCTTTAATTGGTAATATTCCTATTTGTTCATAGAATATCCTATTTCGCTAGAAGCTAAGTTGTGGGATAAAAGTCGTCATCGAATATTTTAAGATTAATTATATTATATACGTAAGAAAAACATTTTTGACAGAAGTTGATTATCACGGACAAATGATTAGGTTATTGAATATTTAAAAAGGTTAGGAATTCATTTTTTAATGAGTTGATAACTTAAATCGGTATACTATAGATCAACAAAATATATAACGGTCCTTTTGAATATAGGATATCATCTCTTCTCAGTTTTCTCAATGTTTGTTGAACCGACTTGTGTCCAGGGACGGAGCTAGAAATTTGTGTTAAGGGGGGATCAATTTTTTTTTTTCGGTTGTAATATACAAATTTTTGTTTTAGAAGCTAGATTGAAGTTTGAATCGTTCGACGACATACGGGTTCAATGATATTTTTTCCATTTAATAACATACAATTACTAGATTAGTTAAGAAAATGAACAAAATGAGCAAAGGTTGGCGTAAATGGTGGCAAATATGGCTTAATCATAATAAAGGACCTATGTAATGGTTTTTCTTTAAAAGAGGTTTAATCATAGTAGTTTTAACATAGCTGAAAATGATAAATTAGAAATTAGAAGGGTTAAAAGTGAACTTATCTTTTATATAATAAAACAAAACCCCTGTTGGGAATTTTTCATTTCAAAAAAAATTGGAACCATACTTTATTTAGCAATAATTTTATTTAAAAAAAGATTATTTTCTTATTAAGTAACATTTTATATTTATCCATAACACAAGTAGAAGATAAATACAAAAAATATAGATAAGATATTTTTAAAAAAAAATTATTTTCTTATTAGGTAACATTTTATATTTATCCACAACACAAGTAGAAGATAAATGCAAAAAATATAGATAAGATGCAATTAACAATAGGATTAAACTTTTTAAATAATTATTAAAAAAAAAAAGAAAAAAAAAAAGAAAAAAAAAAACCGCGCGTGCGCGGGCATTATAACTAGTTAATATATACAGCATATCAGGTCATTAAATAGTTTTTTGTTTCCTGGTCATCTTCCTCGTAAGACATGAGACCTCAAAACTCCATTGAAACAATAAGTTTTCATCTTCCTCGTAAAATAGAAGGTGGTCCCGATCTGTACATCCTGATCTTTCTTATACATACCTTCTTGAAAGCTTTCATCTTTAAGGTAGTTTTAGGGAACCACCTGGTCATAGGGTAAGCCCGCCATTGTTGGGGGTGGCCGAGCACCCTCCAGCCCCCCACTGGCTCCGTCCCTGCTTGTGTCATTTGTGTTCTTGAATGAGATTACTATGTCTCAATATGTGACGGTAGGAGGTATAAGGAGCAACTATGTATTACTCTTTTGTCCTAAAATAATTATAGTTTAAAAAAGTATAATTATTAATGCTTTCTTTTTTTTCTTTTTACAGAATGACAGTTTTAGTTTTCACTAAGTTTTGTAATAATAATATCAAGTAAGGGTAATATGATTATATACATTAAATTTTTCTATCTAATTTTAGTAGTGGACAATTAATTTAAGGCATCGTAAAAAAGAAAGGTGGACAATAATATTGGGGCGGAAGGAATATATTTTTGCCATGTGTTGGCTTATGACAAATATTTTTCTTCTCGAATATGCTCTAAAAATTCGAATATCTTTCGTTTATAAGTAAGTTACAATCCAAAGGTTAACAACTTCAAAATAAATCACTAATGGTACTTTGAGTTGGCAAATTTTGTTTATGTCTTTGTTTGGAATAATGTGTTTATGATTAATGGATTTGATAATTCGAACTTTTATTCTTTTCACTATTAGTAGTTTTTTCAATCTTTTTAGACTAGCCCAAACCCATCAATATTCACTGGGCGAATAATCGCGCAAAGCGACGGTTTATAACAACAAATAACTATACCTGCGAATTTGTGTTTTGGTATGACCCTTGATTCAACACTCACGAGTTTAATTTGTAGTTATTGCGATAAAAAAAATTTATGGATTATAAACGTAAAATGGTAAAAGTTTGAGGATTACAGTATTTAAAATATTAATTTAGTGATGTATGTTGTTACTGTACTATTTTTAATCAAGGTTATTTAAATCTTTTCATTTAAACGGAATTAATTATACTGAGTAAATTTGTTTGAAGTAAGAGGTATTTTGATGAATCAACTTTACTCATTTATAAAAAAATTTAAGTTTTCAAAAAGGGTGAAAATCATGAAATAATAATTAACTTTCAGTTTTGTTTCAATTTAGTCACTATAACTTTTTTTATTGTAAAATAATACTCTGTAATCAAGTTTGAAAAATGTTTCATTTTAGTCACTCAAAGTTTCAATAGTGTTCGATTATTATGTAATTTTCACCTATGCATAAGTTGGTTGTACATTAAGTTGGTTGGGGTTAGTGAAATTCAAAAGGCGGGTATTTATTGTTACGGTACAACCAAACAATGCACATATGAATATCTTAAAGATAATACTTTTTTGAACAATTACACAATAATGGAACAGTATTGAAATTTGAATAATTTTTGTGGTTAATTTAAAGTTCAAGTGATTTAACGCATCAAACTTTGTTACTATCATGCAACATTTTCTTTTTCAAAAATAGGCAAAATTTCATGATAAAATGCCAATGTTCAGTAGTAGTTTGTAATTCAATGTCAAGTTATGTAATCATTGATAGAAGAGGCTAAATCTATATATAGCTCGTGATGCTGCACCAAAACTAGACGCAAAAAACAATTAGATTGTCCTAATGGATAATTCAGTAATACAGAAAACAACAACCGGATCATATGAAATGGTTCACCTCCCATTATCCATAACAAATGTTGGCAGTGGCCACGAAGAAAATTTCTTAAACCAAATGATCTTAAAAAGAAACTTTCACACGATGATGTGATATGACACTTAAAAAATTATTTTGTTACACATCATTTTATAAAAATTATTTTGTAAATTTTATGTGGTTATAAAACATTTCTCACGCAGAAATGAGCGCAAAGAACATGAACACCGTAACAGTAAACATATACCAAGCGTAACCATCTCAACAAATTGGGCACTAAATGTAATTAGTCATAAGTCCCATGTAGCATTTGAAACTACATCAGTGTATAAACCAAAATTTTCATATTTTCTAGAACCACCACCATTTTATTAACCACAAGAACCAGAGTCACTGCCACTAAAGCAAAGGTACATCTTATAGTTACATGCTCTTTATTTCAATTTATGCTTGTAATAATAAATATTTAGTAGTAATAATTTTTTACCTCTAGGTTTCATATTGTAATTATTGAATCATATCATTTCTATTAGGAACATATAACCATGAAGATGTCAAGATTGCCAATGATCATTATAGTTTTCCTTAGCCCGTTTTTGACCCTTATATCGGCTAATAGTTTACGGTTCGATAAAACGAATGGCGAGTTTAGGATGCTACAAGTAGCTGACATGCATTATGCTGATGGTATCAAAACACAATGTGAGGATGTTTTACCTGACCAGTTTGCACACTGTTCAGATTTAAATACGACTTTGTTCATTAAACGAATGATCGAGGCTGAGAAGCCTGACCTTATTGTTTTCACTGGAGATAATATCTACGGACCTGATGCCACGGACGCAGTAGCGTCCATGAATGCAGCTTTTGCACCTGCTGTGGAGGCCAGCATTCCTTGGGTAGCGGTTTTAGGGAATCATGATCAGGAGTCGACTTTGTCACGAGAAGGTGTTATGAAATATATTGTTGGAATGGAGCGTACTATGTCTCTTTTTAATCCTCCTGGAGTTAAAGTTATCGATGGTTTTGGGAATTATAATCTTGAAGTGCTTGGAGTTGAAGGGTCGGGTTTTTGGGATAAGTCGATACTTAATTTGTACTTTCTTGATAGTGGTGATTACTCTACGGTTCCTTCTGTACCGGGCTATGGATGGATTAAGCCGTCTCAGCAGTTTTGGTTTCAACAAACGTCTGCGGAGCTTAATAACAAGTCAGAAGCGCCTGGACTCGCTTACTTTCATATCCCGTTACCTGAATACGCAAGCTTTGACTCATCAAACTTTACAGGTGTGAAGCAAGAAGGGATTAGTTCAGCTTCTGTTAACTCGGGTTTCTTTTCGACATTGGTGGAAGCAGGGGATGTCAAGGCAGTTTTCACTGGTCATGATCATGTTAATGATTTTTGTGGGGAGCTTAACGAGGTTTATCTTTGTTATGCTGGAGGGTTCGGTTATCATGCATATGGAAAGGCAGGGTGGTCGAGAAGGGCAAGAGTGGTTGTCGTTTCCTTGGATAAAGAGTCGGATGGTAGTTGGGGAGCAGTTAAGTCTATTGAAACGTGGAAACATCTTGATGATGAAAAGCTGTCTGTTATTGATGACCAGGTATTGTGGAGCAATACTCCGTCTAAGAATCTTAGAAAGAAGGAAAAAAGTGTTGTTTGAATCATTTGGAAAGTTTGATTAATACTTGTACTTACCACAGTGACACATACCGGGAGAATAATTAGACGCTTTTATTTTCTTGTTATTGTGTATTAGAGTGAGTCAATAAACGAAATTTCGTTCAAAAAGTTTATCATGATTTGGATATGCAATGTGTCATGTTACGGAAGCTGGTCTTTAGATGGCAGGATATAAGCCATGACACTATAGTCTTCATCATCGTCATTAAACCCGATTGTTTTGGTTAGTTCTCATGTTTTCTCTATTACATAGCTAACTCTTTGTAACTTCATCTGCTTTTGGTGTTCTGTAATTTTGTTTTTCGAGAAAAAGTTAAATGAAGACCTTGGTATGAATGGTATTGCTTTGTATTGGAAAATCAGTTTTATGTTTCCCTAATGATAAAGTTTAGCATCTTCCAGGAATAAAATTGCCGATCACATAGGCTTGGATGAAAAAAAAAAAAACAGAATATGATAAACAACTTTCTTGTTATTTCAGGACATATTCAATATATCTATCTGTCTATGTGAATGTACAAATAGGGCTAGGCATCGATACAAACTAAGTTCATATTGTCACACTGTTAATGCGCGATATTGCTGAAATAGGCTTTCTTTTTTAAGACTAACGAATAAAACTGAACAAACCAGATACGTGGAACCATCCCACAAGCATCGGTGCACCATAGGCATTTATGGAAATTACATCATTACTTCCCACTTATGAATCACTGGTACACGAGGTAAAGATTTTTTTATCTTACATTAGGTCCAGCGAGATCAGCACTAGTGCATACTCATTATATTACTACAGTAAAAAATAAGCTGGATACGACTTAGCTGGTTTGAGTGAGGCTTGTATGGTTTGGGTATCAACAACACCTGGTTTGGATTTCTAAAGGTTTTGGTACTAATTGTCGAGTTCAAGGTTTCTAATAAAAGAAAACAAACCACTTTTAGAAATTTGGACATCTGCACATGGTTTTTACAGTGAATTCACATCTCCGAGTAATTATAGTTCTATTTAGTTTTTGTACCATCTGTCTCTGTATTTTTTTGATATATACTCGTCTCCTTTGACTTTGTTGTACACCTTGTTTGCTTGTTTCTGTTGTATGCCGTATGTGTGCCTCTTTTTTGTATGCATCTCTGTTATCTATCTTTCTAGTGCTTAATCAACTGTAACTATCCTTCTGGTACATGGTTAAGTGTCTATGATATTTATTTGTAACGCACCTAATAATACACACGTTCATGTGGAGCTATCTTGCCAATATTTAGTATTTTAATTTCTTTGTACTGTAAAAGATCGATATCAATATAGCTAACACAACCCACACAGCCATAAGAATGTTTGGAATAACAAAATTATTGGTAAATTAATGTCAGTTCTGTTCTATTTTTTTTTCGTCATATAAAGAGATACATGTATGTGTCAACATAAACATAAATAGTGAATAAATGTAAACCAGTATGAGTCAATGTGAAAGTTCCTGCTTGCAGAACAATTTCTTCTTATTATCATTCGAAAAGAATACTATTTCAAGATGTCCCTTTTTATCTTCACGTCCTCTGATTCTTAGAAGCAAAACGAAGGACTATGTAGAATAAGATCCTGTATAAAACTGCCCATCCCAACATTACGTAAACCTTTGTCCATTTAGGATCTTTCTCATGAAAAATTTGCAGCGATTGCAGGATGTCAATTCCAGTCACATTCGTCCCATCAAGGTTCACCCCAAAAATTTCGTTTCTCTGGTACTGATTTATCAAAAGCCCTTCATACGGATATGTCATAGTCGATATCTTATTCATCCATCTCCAATACTTTGGAATATCATGACTGTTCAAGAAATACCCACAAAACAAGAAGAATAACGCTGTGAAAGCAATGACAGCAGCATATCCCAGAATATAATTGGGGACAACCGAGCTCACAAACACCACAAACGAATTAGTGGAGAGAAGCGAAACATAGAGAACAATCAAAAAGTAAATAAATGGGCCTTCAAGCTTCAATGCAAACCATGTTATGGCTGCATAAACCGCAGCTTGAAGCAGTAAAAACGGAAGGTAAGTGATCAAACCAGCGATAGTGTAAGACGAGGCTCTATATGCATTATGAGAAGTCTCCCTGACAAATATAAATCTCTCCTGAATAAACGCTGGGACTGCATCATTGGATGAAAAGAAGAACAGACAAACTGTAAAGATGAAGAAACTTAGCCTATTTGTAATCCCTTGCATTGTTTTCTCAGGTTTCTTGAACATGGTAGCCATCATAAAACCCATGATGGTTAAGACCATGAGACGGGATAGAAACAGCTCGGGGGTTCGTCTGATGTTTATAAAGTTTCTTCGCATAAGAACCCATGTTTCTGCAAAGAATGAGTTTGAAAATTTAGGACCTAAACTGGGGTGACTTGCAGTATCCGCAATCATGGATGGAGTCATGTAGTCGTCTTCATTGAGCGTGCGGTCACTGCTGTTTGGAGTGGGGGTTTCTACTAGGATATTGCTCGAGTTTGTGTAGTAGCTTGGGGATGCACTGTGGAAAAAGAATATACAGAATATGAAGTTAGGTCTTCAAAGTTCAGAGAAAGGTTAGTTACTTGAATAGTAGATATCTGAATTCTGATTTAACGTAGACTGGTGTTTGGGATTTACATATTGTAATGGACTATTTAATTATTGATATTTCCAGGCACGCTAATAAGTTTCTAATGTTTGGATACTCATTTTGATATACTATAACAAAATTGATTATTTAGCAAGTTTAAATCTCTTAGAGGGTGTTTGGGATTGCTTATTTAAGTGCTTGTCTGCTTATATTAAGCAGAAAATCAGTTTTTGTGTCTGGATGAAACTGTTTATTTGCTTATTTTACTCTTTAAATAAGCAGGTTGCAAATTTTTATAAGCAGATAAGCACTTAAAATAAGCAATCCCAAACACCCCCTTACATTTTTTTTTTTCTTTTTTTTTTTTAAATCTATACAGAGCATCAAATAACGAGAATTTCCGAAACGCCAGAAATATGAATATTTGACCGTCACAACTTCAAAGATCACCAAATGGCTTTCAAAAGCCCATTTGGTTACAGCGATTAATATACTTAATTTTAATACACATATCCAAACACCCGTGAAGTAATGATTTTATTTACTGGAGAGGATAGATACCTTGCTGGACTTGGTTTTCTGTGATCATTCCAATAACGAGTTGGCGTTTTTATTTTTTGCATGATTCCAGATTGACTCCATGAACTCGAGTTATTCCACGGGCTTCTCACACTATGATCAAATCCCATATCCTGATCATGGTGTCCCGCTAAATTTAACTGAAATTTCTTCGTGTTACTCCTATGGGTTGGTGGTGGAGTTGGAGTTGCAAACGACATCTCATCATCTGATAACTGTGGAGGTTTCATACCGGTAAGAGCAAATTTAGCCAATGCATCCACTCCATATTCAGACTGATCATATATTTGTATCACATCTATAAGGAACTCTATCGGGTTTTCACCTTTAGGAATTTTTCTGCCCATTCGGCCTAGATGAAGTCCCACGTCTTTTGGTGATCCTTGATACATGAGTTGACCACGAGCCAATATGATAAGGCGGTCAAGTAGAAGCTGGATACGTGATGAAGGCTGGTGAATGGTCAAGACCACTGTGCTTCCTGCTCGTGCAATGTCGTGAACCTTTTCAATCACACTCTGAGCACTGCTCGAGTCCAGACCTGAAGTTGGCTCATCGAGAAAAAGCAATGACGGTCCATGAATAATGTCTACACCAATCGACACTCTCCGACGCTCACCACCCGAGACTCCTCGAGTCCCCTCATCGCCTATGTATGTGTTCCGTGCCGACTATATGAAAAAGTTAACAATAAGGTGATTAGTAAATTTTCTATTGCCTGACCAATTTCAAAATTTTAATCAAACACGGGAACCATATATGTTATTTACTATACTTACCGATAAACCAAGTTGCTCGATCAATGACTCAACACGCTTCCTCTTTTCAGCTTTGCTGATAGAACCCAACCGGAAATCAGCAGCAAACATTAAAGTTTCATAAACGGTTAGCATCGGAAAGAGTCTATCATCTTGCATTATATAAGCAGAAGTTCTCTTGATCAAACTCGGGCTCATATCATTTCCATCTAACGCCACCCTACCATTAAGGCTACCACTCGCAATGCGCCCAGCTAGCCCATCAAGAAACGTAGATTTCCCTGCACCACTAGGACCCATAACCGCAGTGATGCACCCTTTTGGTGCGTACCCTGTGATCTTATTCAACAAGTCGGCTTCTTGACTCACCCATTTTCCTTCATCATTCTTCTTTTTCTTCATCACAGTGTACGTCAAGTTCACAAACTCTAACCCGCCCGTGAAGCTTGTAGGCTTTTCTATATCTATCACCGCCTCATCACGACGTGCACCCTTATTGTTACGAATCATTTGACAGGTTTTGTTTCGTTTTGTGGAGATTATTATGTTCTAAAGTTTCATACATTTGAAGTTTTTTTTGTATGTGTTACATGTTTATTTATTACTAGTGTGACAGTTGTAGTGGAGGCAATACCAAAGATGGTACGGTACAATCGTACAAGTTGCATTGTCCCATGAGTTTTGGAGCTATGGAAACATATGACAATAGTTTTCTTGTTTTCTTCATCCTTTTTTTTTTTACCTTAAATTTACTCTGTCAGTTTGTAAATCTGTTTCGAAATAAGCTTGTTTGACATTTTCAACCGTTGTTTTCGACTTTGTTTAGTAGTACTGATTGGTGATTGAAGTTACAACTTGATTGAGAATTGAGATACCACATTGTACTCTATCGAGTTATTCAAGGTTAAACTTCATAAAATGTTACGTATAGTTTAAGCTTTTATTGAGTTTAAGCTCGAGCTTTACTGTTGAAGATGAATTTGAAACATATAAACGAGTCAGCTTTATCGAGCTCAAGCTCCATATTATTTGTCAAATCGAAAATATGATGTGTACATCTATGTATGCGTAAAATTTTATAATAAAACCAGAAAACAAGACTTGAATCTCAATTCAAGTCAATCTTATTAATCAATCAAAAGCAAACCACAAGATCAGAAAGCAACTGATCTCAATCAGTACATCAACCAGAATGAATCAAGAATCACACAAACTTGACACTGCTACTCAGGTGCAAGTCTATTGACTAAATTGCCAATAGTTTGATACAAACACTTAACCTCACAATGAATATTAACAATAAGATCAACAGATCTTTACAAAGACTTTGATTGAATAATAAGAGAGAAGACTGCGTATTTTTGGTGTAGAGAGTTGTGAAACCCTAGCAGAGAATGAGAGATTATATAGCCTCCTTAGCATCTTTCCAATCTTGTCAACTTCAGTCCTTGTGCTTCTCAACTTTAGTCGAACTCAATCTTAAGATAAAAGGCAGCTATATCTGAAATAAAACATTGTACAAATTAGTCCCTCAACTTGTAATTCCAGGTTGAGTTACTTATTTCAACATCTCCCTTAACTCCAACCTGGAACACATCAATCATTCCCAATTTAGAAACAAGCTTATTATGTTGAAGCTTGCTCAACCCCTTAGTTAAAATATCATCAGTTTGATCTGCAGTGTTAATTTTCATAGTTTTAATAACACCTGCTAAAATTTAAGTCAATTTCCAAGTGTTTTGTTCTCTCATGGAAAACTGGATTAGCTGCAATCTTAATTGCAACTTGGCTATCACAAAATAGTTTTACTGGCAAAAAATTTTCCCACTCCAAGTCTTGTAAAATTTTTAAAACCCATACAACTTCAGATGTTCCATAGGCCATAGCCCTATACTCAGCCTCTGCAGAAGACTTGGAAATGGTATTTTGTTTTTTGCTTTTCCAGGAAACAAGTGAACCATTAAGAAATAAACAGTAATTAGTGACAGATTTTCTTGTTATAACACATTTTGCCCAGTCTGCATCAACAAATGCTTCAAGAGAAGCATTTGGGCACCTGGTAATATGAACCCCCTTTCCAGGTGATCCTTTAAGATATCTTAAAACTTTAAGAGCAATTTTCAAATGAGACCTAAGAGGCCTATGCATAAACTGACTCAAGCAATGAACAGAATAAGCAATATCAGGCCTAGTATGTGTCAAGTAAATCAATTTCCCAATAAGTTTTTGATACTTAGTTAAATTATCTATCACTGGATCACTAATAGTTGGCTCATTTGTTAAAAACAAATTTTGTTCTAAAGGAAAAGCAGAAGGCTTGCAAGCAAGTAAGCCAAACTCAATTAAAAGATCTAAACAATACTTTCTTTGTGACAAACAAACTCCCTACTCAGTATCAATCACTTCAATACCTAAGAAGTATTTAAGTTTTCCCAAGTTTTTTATTTGAAACTTAGAGTTCAAAAAAACTTTAAAACTTTCAATATCCTTCAGATTATTACAAGTGACTATAATATCATCCACATAAACAAGCAAAGCAACAAAGTTACATGAGTCACTCTTGGTAAACAAAGAGTAATCACTCTTACTTTGCTTAAAACCATTTTCAAGAAGAGCACTAGTCAACTTAGCATTCCATTGCCTAGGAGCTTGTTTAAGCCCATACAATGATTTTTTAAGTCTACATACCCTTTTATCATTAGGATCAAAATAAACCTCAAGAAGTGTCATATATACAGTTTCATCCAAATCACCATAAAGAAAAGCATTATTAACATCAAGTTGGAAAATAGGCCAAGACATTTGCACAGGTAGATTAATAACACACCTAATAGTGACAATTTTTACCACAGGTGAGAATGTTTCATCAAAGTCAACACCTTCTCTTTGGTTATAGCCTTTAACAACTAACCTACCCTTATATATTTCTACCTCACCTGTGGACTTGTATTTTATCTTAAAGACCCATTTATTTCCTATAGTTCTTCTACCAACAGGCAACTCACAAATTTCAAAAGTATCATTACTATAAAGGGCATGCATTTCTTTATCCATTGCATCTCTCCAGTGCTGTTCCTTACAAGCCTGATTATAAGTTTTTGGTTCCACAGATTTATTCAATTCAACAACAAAGCAATAATTTTTAGAACTAAGCTTTGAGTAGTTTACAAATTTTTCAAGTCCAAACTTAACTTTGGAATCAACAACAAATTCATTATATTTATTTTGAAAACTTGATTTGCTGCTTGTTCAGGTAAGGGGCTACTGACACCCTCAGAAAGAGTCACACCAAAAGGTGTTGCAGCCCTCTCATCTGCACTGGCAACCCCATTGGAACCAAAAGAATGCCCCAAATCATCCTTTTCATGGTCAATAGTTGGGCTGCCAAGTTGCAGAGAGTGACTACCCTCACTCAAATGATGATCATTTGGAATATTATTACCCAAAGGGGTACTATTATGCTCATTATCATCATTGGGTGTGTCAGGATTGTCACATGTTAATTCATCAAAGAAGTTAACATGATTCAAATCCTGACTGAGAGGGTCAGGAGCAGCAGAAGTGGTTTTAATCTTGAAAGGAAAGACATTTTCAAAGAACCTAACATCTCTAGAGAAGATAAATTGTTTGCTTTCAAGACTATAAAGCTTATAACCTTTTTGAGAATTAGAGTATCCAACTAAAACACATTTTTCTGCTCTACTACTAAACTTATCATTACTGGTAAGTATAGTAGCAAAACAAAGACATCCAAAAGTTCTTAAATGACTTAAAACATGTTTTTTTATTAAACACAAGATTGTAAGGAGAGTCTCCACTCAGCACTGAAGATGGAAATCTGTTAATAAGATAAGTAGCAGTAAGCACACATTCAGACCACAAATATAAGGGCAATCCCCCTGAAACAGAAGGGATCTTCCTACATTTAAAAGATGCCTATGTTTCCTCTCAACAACCCCATTTTGTTGAGGGGTATAAGCACAGGAGGTCTGATGTATAATACCTTTTTCTTTACAAAACTTATCAAATTGATGATTTATAAACTCAGTTCCATTATCACTTCTATAAGTTTTAACACATTTCTCAAATTGTGTTTTAATCAGGTTATAAAAAACTTGAATACATTCAAACACCTCATGCTTACTCTTAAGTAAGTAAACCCAAACAGCCCTGGTGAAATCATCAACAACAGTTAAAAAATATCTATATCCTTCTTTACTTTTAACTATATAAGGACCCCAAAGGTCCAAATGAACAAGTTCACCAAGAAAAGTAGTTTTATGATCACTCAAGGGAAAAGGTTCCCTTGTCTGTTTAGCCTTTTGACAAATGTCACAAGGCTCAGTTTCATTATTGTTTAAAAAATTGATTTCACCCTTTAGCAATGATAAGACTTGGTCAGAGGGATGACCAAGCCTACAATGCCAAGTTTTCTTAGGCAAATTGCAAACAGATTCAAAATTCTTAACATCTAGGTCAATACCTTGATTTCCATCAAAGTAATACAAACCATCCACTTGTCTACCAATCCCCAGAACACTCATTCCCCTCAAATCCTGGGGTAAAACATAACACTTTGTTTCATCAAAAGCAATAACAAATTTGCTATCTCTAGCCACTTTATGAACAGACATTAAACTAACACAATCTTGAACAACCAATCCTAAAAAAACTAACANTAGATCCCAATTGAGCAATTGATCTAGGATTATTATCTTAGATAAACCAAGACAATAATGTATAGAAGCTGACTTGTATGTAACCTTAATCACTATGCGGAATATAATGATTAACTTAAGAAGAACACGAACACAAGTAATTCACACTTTAAACACTTCAATATAATTAATACGATCACTCTTAATAGTGATAGGGTTTTACAACCTTGAAGCTATGAACTAACTAACTAATAAATGAAACGTGTATGTTTTTGTGTGTCGTGGTTTTCTCTACTTTGATAGGCACGTATGTTTGGCTGTGATACCACGTGTAGATCCCAATTCGTAGACAGTTGTTGTAGTATGGATCTTTAACCTTTAACTTGTAAAGGGTTTAGCAACTTCGGATAAATCCTAAGTTACTAAGTGGAATTCTACCTGTAACTTTAATGAGTATGCGGAATCTACTCAGTAAGGCTAAGAAGAACACGAACAATAAGAATAATATCAAACCAAGCTTCAATATTATTAATACGATCACTCTTAATAGTGATAGGGTTTTACAACCTTGAAGCTATTAACTAACTAACTAATAAATGAAACGTGTATGTTTTTGTGTGTCGTGGTTTTCTCTACACCAAACATACGTGCCTATCATCTCTTTATATAATAGAGATGCTAGGGTTACAAACTTATCCTACAAGTAAAACAATATCTTCTGTAATCTTCTAATAAAGATAAGTATTTTGCATGTACTCCACCAGCTTGTAGAATCTTCATTATGCATATTTAGTCCTTCAATTATCTTCATTGAAGCATATGTAGTTTTGTTGTATCAAATCACATATACACGATTGTATATGACCTAACAATTGCTTAAAACATTTTGGTAGTATGCCCCTACAAAGACTCTTAACACTAAATTTTATATAATAAATGCCAAGCCTTGAACCATAAACAACAAAAACTAACTAATCTAAATCAATTGTAAAAATCCGCTAAAAGGGTACATAGTATTATTTTCACTATACCCTTAAAGCGGATTTTTACCCATAAATTAAAGTTATTAAGTTTTCTTAAACTACATACATTGAATCAGTCATTAATTTACCTTCAGCTACCTATAAATTCCTCTTATTTAAATACCTATTAATATCCAATCTCAAATCAATTCATACGCTATAATGCAAATAGAAAAATACACACATATGATTATCTGGAAAATATATTGTACAAAAAAGTCGAAAATGGTTGTGGGAAATGGCGTTAGATCTACTTTTTATCGTGTTTTCAAGGTTTGCACCTACCTGGTTATATTTCCACTATGTCTCTTGCAATAAATTTCACAACAACCTCGTTAGTGACATGAACAATAAAATACATGCATAAACTCTTATTCTTCATAGTTTGATTGTTTGAATATAAAGATACAATTCATGAATTTTGGGTGGGGGATGTGCCATGGTGATTAACTTGCTATGTTTTCGTTGTTATTACGGTAAAATGTTGCTAGGATTTAGAAAATCCATAAGGAAGAGCCGGTCACCTGAGTATAGTCTAGTAGAAGTTAGCTCGTAGACTTAACTGTTATTATTAGTAGTAGTTTGGTATTAAGTAACACCGTGCAGGACAGACAGGTCTTTACCCACTGTACACCCGATCCACAGCCCATAGGAGGGCGTTTATTTGTAACTGTATAAGTCTTCTCCCACCAAAGGAGAAATTTGGAGCTTTCACTTCTGTTAATCGAATATTTCATTTTTCTTTTCACTTTCTCTCTCTAGGAAAGCCTCTTAACTTCTTTCTCTCTCTAAACTCTCTTGTTAATTCGAACCATACATAAGAGTTTATGCATGTATTTTTTTGTTCATGCCACTAACGAGGTTGTTGTGAAATTTATTGCAAGAGACATAGTGGAAATATAACCAGGTAGGTGCAAACCTTGAAAACACGATCAAAAGTAGATCTAACGTCATTTCCCACAACCATTTTCTTGTTTTTTTTACAATATATTTTCTTGATAATGATATGTAGTTGTGGTCATTTAGAATGTTAATAAGAACTCATGGAATCAGAATTTCACAAAAAATATAATAAATTTTTAAATATGGTAAAAATCCGCTTTAAGGGTATAGTGAAAATAATACTATGTACCCTTTTAGCGGATTTTTACAATTGAATTAGGTTAGTTAGTTTTTGTTGTTTATGGTTCAAGGCTTGGCGTTTATTTTATAAAATTTAGTGTTAAGATTCTTTATAGGGGCATACTACCAAAATGTTTTAAGAAATTTACTCATATAGTAGTTTCAAGCTAAAAACAGTAAGAATAATGTTGATGTAATTTGGGCCTCGAAAAATTCGTTTCGCGATTCATTGTAAAACCTAAAAATATTCAGGCTATTGCGGTCGTTTTGACTGGTACTTCGCTTAAAACGAAGTTACGGTTCAAAAGTTAACCAATCAATAAACTTATGATACTAGCTAACCAAACACAAAACTAAGCTCATATGACAATCATACTCATGAAAGTACAACCATATCACAATACAAACCACAAACTAGATCAAACAAGGGTATTTGTTCAAAAAACTATTCGAACTATAAACAAAACACAAAACCAATCCTAAAAAACCGAGCACACACAATCCCCAAGATCAACCTTAGGCTCTTGATACTAATTGTAAGAGATTGGTTTTTTTTTTTGGTTATTATATCAAAAAAAGAACAATATGTATGGTTCGAATTAACAAGAGAGTTTAGAGAGAGAAAGAAGTTAGGAGGCTTTCCTAGAGAGAGAAAGTGAAGAGAGAAATGAAATATTAGATTAAGAGAAGTGAAAGCTCCAAATTTCTCCTTTGGTGGGAGAAGAGTTATATAGTTACAAATAAACGCCCTCCTATGGGCTGTGGATCGGGTGTACAGTGGGTAAAGACCTGTCCGTCCTCCACGGTGTTACTTAAGTTATACCTTTCATAAACTGCCTTGTGGTTTATAAACACAACCAATGAAAAATTACATTAAGCCAACTAAAATTGCATAGTTTCAAATTGAGTAACTGTTATCTTGGTTATATACATACTTCTTTTGTAATATATAGGAGATACATATTATTTTTTTTTTCTTTTATGATGAGTATCATAAAAAGGGTATTGAGCCACATTTCTATGCACAAAATAGATATTTTGATGATGATTGCTAATGATTTTTGCCCGTGTCATGTTCTATTAATTTAATCATAGTTGATTACCATTAAAACACGAGCATTTAGTTTTGATTTTTAATTGTGAATATTACTGAATAGAAATCGAAACTCCGATACTTATATGCTATGTTACGTTTTCTGTAATCTTATTTGATCATTACTAAAAAAAATAAAAAACTAAGGTTTAAGTCTACATAAGAGTGATGATATATAACTTGCCGTTTACATGTTTGAGATCGATTTTTATGCCTATGATATATGTTCTATGCGGTCTAGTTCTTCACAAAAATAGCCGAGTCTTACCTAGATCTAATTGGGACTTGGCCAGAATAGCCGAGTCTTACCTAGATCTAACTGGGTCTTGGCCAGAATAGCCGAGTCTTACCTAGATCTAACTGGGTCTTGGCCAGAATAGCCGACTCTTAAATGGATCTAACTGGTTCTTGGCCAGAATAGCCGAGTCTTACCTAGATCTAACTGGGTCTTGGCCAGAATAGCCGAGTCTTACCTAGATCTAACTGGGTCTTGGCCAGAATAGCCGAGTCTTACCTAGATCTAACTGGGTCTTGGCCAGACTAGCCGAGTCTTAAATGGATCTAACTGAGTCTTGGCCAGAATAGCCGAGTCTTACCTAGATCTAACTGGTTCTTGGCTAGTGTAACACCCCAACCCGACAAGGATAGAAGTGCTACATTACGGTGACATATCAAAGCATATACAGACATACAACATAACTAATACAAAAGAATTCCAAAGGTTACAAAGGAAAATAATCTGAAATACAAGGTTACAAAAGAGAATAACAATGAAATGCTAAGTCTGAAATATAAATCTCTTCTAATCATCTCTAATCCAGAATATAGCTATCAAGGTGAAGTCCACTAATATCTTATGAACTCTTCACTCATATCCCAGCTTCCCACTAAAACCTGCCGCGTAAGAAAGAAAACGCGGCTGAGCTTAAAAAGCCCAGTGAACAGATATAACAACGCAGTAATAATGAAACAGAAATGAATACAGAATAAGGTATAAAGGGAATAACAGAACGTAATCAAAGGTAAGTATGAAATAGTGATGGAGGTAAGGTAAAGGTCAGTCATCAACCACGAGCCCAGAAACAGATATAATGCCTTCATAATAATGCCTTCATCATAATCATAATCATATAGAGGGGAGACCTCTCAGATAATCAGAAAATAATGAGGGGTGTCCTCATATGGGTGGAGTAGCTAGCTCCCAGAAATGTGAAGGACGTGCATGCACGCAGCATCAATCACCAGATACAGATAACAGGTAACAGAAACAGATCTAGGATGCATCCATACGCCCCCACAGAAAATCAGACTGGCCATAATAAATCATATCATAAAGCGCGCATATCACATAACAGAAAAGGGGACGTGACAGAACATCACTCCTCTGCCCTAGAGTCATGTCAGAGGTGCATCACTGACACGGACATGGAACCCCCATGCCTAGTGAAACAAACTTTGGCTCGGGTGTCAAACTAAACTAGGTCAAACAGAATAGGTCAAACAGAAATAGGTCAACAGAATGTCATAAAATGACACAGATCATAAGTTATCATATAGTCATATCAAAAGGTCCAAATCAGAAGGTCCAAAATCAGAAAGTTCAGATAGCAAAGGTTCATAGGCAAAAGGTTCAGAAACAAAATAGGGTTTCATAGCAATGGCATAGGGAACCCTAAACAGAATGAAAGATCAAAAGAGAAGAAATCATGAGAAACCTTTACTGAAAAGGTCAGAATATCTGTACCTTAGACCGCAAGTGCAAACATAATAGAAATATAAAGATTGGAAGCAAACTCCTCCTTCAGCGAATCTACACGAATTCATGATCGTCTTATTAATAATTAATTTTAAATCAGGTTACTCCTTTTAGTCGGATTTCCATTTTTAGTAACTTTTCATTTTTAGCATCTTTTAAAAATAGTAACTTTCCATAATTAGTAAGTTTTTCGAAATAGTAATTTAATACTTTAAGGTTATATTTGACAAATAATAATATTTAAGGGTTAAATGACCAATATAATGGTTTAGGGTTAATCTTGTCAATTTTGTGAAGTTTAGGGTCATAAATGTAAATTATCAAAATTTAATAAAAAAATGTCAGATAAATTATTTTAAGGTTTATACTAAAATTTTATATTTGAAGGATAATTTTAGACCCCTTCGTTCATAATTTTTTCCACGTACCCTTGACATTAAAATTTTGACCGCGACGGCCAAAATATTATTATCACATGCATGACTCGTATATATATTCGACACACTCTCTTATTAAAATGACAATTTTCCGTATAATATGCATTTCGACCCACGACCCAATTTACACATTGCCTAACCGTATATTTTAAGTCATAGACCATTCCTCCTCGTTCAGTTATTAAAAAAAAAACCGATCCATGCATATATGCAACATATTCTTCTTCATCATCCTTTTATATAATACAAGTTCATATATATATGAAACTACAAAACATTAATTTATTAAAGAAAATTAAGATGTCATGGATCAACTAATATAAGCAATGATTCTACTGCACTTCGTATTTTTCTTTTCTTTTACTTGTTTAGTTTCTTTTACTTATTACTATAACAAGAATTCGTAACATATGCATGTAGTGCATGATTTCATGCATCATGTATTCTTTTATTCGAATATTTATAGTTCAACAGTTTCTTACATTCTAGTTTAGTCCCACATTAACGTTAGATTAGCAGGTTATAGATAACACATGATTATCATTCAAAGTATATTATAGATCAAAGTTACCTCCCAAAAATGACGACGACAATTCGAACTAGAAACCGAACCGGAATCGAAACAGGAAAAACGATCAAGGCCCAACAGAATCTGTTTTGAGAACATACTCACGCCTAACCTTGAACCTAGACGTCCAACAATGAAAACCAAAACCTTTAACCTACGCAAGAACTGCACCCTGATCGAATCCGAACTCAACCGCGTACACAAACTGAACACCAGAGTTTGAGGCAAATATGATGGCCTCTCACTATCGATGTGGTGCTAAGGTATGATTTAAGAAAACATCCTCCTATTCGACTCCACCATTGAGCACTAATGTATGACTTGCGGTTTATTTCTCATAAACGATTTAGGGTTTCTTTGTGAATGAGTAACCGAGGGTTACAGCACAATATGGGCCGTTTAGATAAGCTTATTATGAACGTGAGTATAGTATGTATATGCAGGTTTTGTGGTTGTTGTTTTCTTTTTGTGAATGATCAAAGAGGGTCAAGGGGTTTAAAAAAAACACATCATGGGCCGATAATGACGGGATTTGGACGTGGTTATGGGCCGAGAGTTCAGGACGTAAATGTACTGCGTTGACCAACATTTAATAATAACGTGCTTGTTAATAAGAAAGATATCGTGTTTCCATTTGGGGAGATCACTTCAATTGAGGGATGGTATATAAATAAAAAGATATGGTCTTATCCTTCTAATCATGTGCATGCAATGTATTATCAATTATAGAATGAGAAAATGTATCACAAATTGTGCGAATTAAACCGTGTGAATTAAACAAAATGAGGAAAGTATTGTTTTGATTTCTTTGGTTGATAAGGCTATATATTTTCAATTGTAGAAAACGTGTGAAGGGGATTAAGGAGTTACAAATTTCGGTTCTAGTAGTGTACAAAGAAAACGTATGGAGTGAGTAAGCCAATGTTTGAGTCGTGTACTATATTAATTTATCATAAGTCTTATTAATGGTATCAACGTGTATTGTTCAAATATTACGGCTTTAAATACTTAGGTTAATATATATTATAATGTCTTGCATTATTATGCGTCTTTTCATAAAATTCAAAATTAGAGGGTATTTTAGGAATTTAACGTGTTTAAAATTTTCGGGCTTTACAGCTAGAATAGCCGAGTCTTACCTAGATCTAACTGGGTCTTGGCTAGAATAGCCGAGTCTTAAGTTGATCTAACTGGGTCTTGGCCAGAATAGCCGAGTCTTAAATGGATCTTAGTGGTTCTTTACAAAAATAGCTGCGTCTTACCTAGATCTAACTGGGTCTTGGCCAGAATAGCCGAGTCTTACCTAGATCTAACTGGGTCTTGGCCAGAATAGCCAAGTCTTACCTAGATCTAACTGGGTCTTAGCCAGAATAGCCGAGTCTTACCTAGATCTAACTGGGTCTTGGCCAGAATAGCCGAGTCTTACCTAGATCTAACTGGGTCTTGGCCAGAATAGCCGAGTCTTACCTAGATCTAACTGGGTCTTGGCCAGAATAGCCGAGTCTTAAATGGATCTTACTGGGTCTTGGCCAGAATAGCCGAGTCTTAAATGGATCTTACTGGTTCTTTACAAAAATAGCCGAGTCTTACCTAGATCTAACTGGGTCTTGGCCAGAATAGCCAAGTCTTACCTAGATCTAACTGGGTCTTGGCCAGAATAGCCGAGTCTTAAATGGATCTAACTGGTTGTTGGCCAGAATAGCCGAGTCTTACCTACATCTAACTGGTTCTTGGTCAGAATAGCCGAGTCTTACCTAGATCTAACTGGCTCTTGGCAAGAATAGCCGAGTCTTACCTATATCTAACTGGGTCTTGGCCAGAATAGCCGAGTCTTACCTAGATTTAACTGGTTCTTGGCCAGAATAGCCGAGTCTTACCTCGATCTAACTGGGTCTTGGCCAGACTATTATGACAGATCTGGTCGAACTAGTGTTGGTTCTCATCAAGGTTATGATGGATCTGGTCAAACTAGTGTTGGTTCTCGTCAAGGTTATGACTAGAGGTAGCAATTTGTACCCATTTTTTATTATTATTATTATTTTTTATTATTATTTTTTTAGCCAATATTCCACATCTGCAGAAGTCACGAGTATCAGTTACATCGTTCGTTACAGGACTAGCTGAGATACTTGAACCGTTACCAGAACTTGTGGATGATCATTACCCTCGCTTGTTCCTCTTTATCGATTGTGAAGGCTACAGGAAACTGAGGTACTCAAAGAATTTGCACGATGGTGAAGCTCTTGCACTCTTGCAACCCCCGACCACATTCAAACTTGAATAAAAGCTTCTTTCAATGGGATGCATGAATGAATAAAAGCTTCTTTCTGTTTGCTTGTCTTGGTGGTCTTGGGGTTAATTAGTTTAGCCTCTTAATTTTTCATTTCTGTCACTCGAGTGTTGCATCTTTATTACATTAATTATTTGGTTTGTTTAAGTTTTGTGAGATTAAGTCGGCTTAGTCATAAGTAAACAGTTTAAAATTAGCTTGGTTACTGAAATAAGGATGATCCATCCAAAATAAAGTTGTGTAGTTTCATAGTGTATACTCTATACGAAAAATTGATGATATTAGTGTTATAATAGCCTTGATATGTGGTTATTATTGTTTATATTCAATATACACTCCACAAGTTTTTTTAGCTACTTTTCTACTCACATCGTATTGATTTCAATTGTGGATGGAAAGATTTTGAGTTAGAGTAGCGGGACATAATTTCGTGATTCACCTACTTTCATTTTGGAGGTCATTTAGTTCGTATTCCTATGATTCATATTTGTATTACACTATTACACACATATCATTAGAACTAAAATTTATCATACATCGATATTATGGTACTCCCTCCGTCCCTAAATAAATGTCCACGTTTGACTTTTGAAGTCTTACATATTCAACTTTGACCTTAAATATTATTGTTTATTTTATATAATACTTGATGGAAAATATATAAATAAATTGAGTTTTATGTGTATTTTAATTTGGTATAAATTTTATCAAGTATTATATAACATAAATAAAAATATTTAAAGTCAAAGATAACCAAAAAAGACTTCAAAAGTCAAACGTGGACATTTATTTAGGAACGGAGGGAGTAATTTCTTACTCACTAAAGTAATTTTTTTTAAGTATTAGGCTTGATGGCAAGGTTACTATACTTTCACAATACACCTCAGTGTCACCTCAGCTTTCTCTCTCCTCTCACTTCTCCTCACTTTACTTCACCATTTAGTAGTTAATGTTACCTCTAACTTCACCTTTCATTAAATACTCACTTTATAAAAATATACCCCACTAAATACCCCCATACACACTCACACACAAAATAAAAAATAATAAATGGGGCCTTTTTCTTTCTTTTTCATTTGGTGGTCAGACCACCTATTTGTGTTTTGGGATTCGAGAACCGCGCGTGAGGATGTGAGCTGGGCAAGGGAATCCACGCGTGAGACATTGGGTTTTGGTGATACTTTTACCTCCTCGCCTACCAGCCTTAGTATCTTCATTATAACTTTATTAAGTTTAGAGTAAACTCCAAAATACATCCCTGTGGTTTACCCAATTTCGCACCATACACCCCTCTCGAAAAAGTTGCAACAAATACAACCCCCCATTAGTAAAAGTGAACCAATGTACATCCACAAGGATGAACGATGCATATTTTGTGTCGTTAACTTGGACACGTGACAGTTAAGTAAGGGTATATCTGTCATTTTATTTACCACTAAACTCATTTTTGAAACTGATGAAATTTAGATACTACGTACTACTTTTACATTTTTTTTCTTTCTTTCTTTCTTTTGCATTGATGAGACGAAAAGTGTACCCGTTTTAAGGGGTCATTTAAGCCCTAATTCGAGTAAATGTGATCAAATATTGCCCTACATCGTTCCTTTTATCATTTTAGGTACTTTTGAGAAGAATTCTGGAAAACATGCATATTTGGACGTTTTTGGAGCATAAAAGTGAAGAAAACGACAAAGTCTCAAAAGAAGCTGGATTTCCTACCTGACGGCGTCAGAGTCACAAGGTGACGCCGTCAGCCAACATTGATAAAAGAGTGAAATCTGATTACACTAGACGCCCTATGAAGAAAACAAGATGTTACACCTGACGGCATCAGGTGTTAGAGAATGTAGGCCGTCAGGTGTTAACTTAAAGAGTGACGGCCCAGAGCAATATACAGGGTGACGGCGTCAGAAGTAAATCTAGGCCATCCGAGAACCCTAATGACGGCGAGCTGACGGCGTCAGAACCTATAACCTGACGCCGTCAGAATGTAAAATCTATATATATTTTCTTATTTTTCATTCATTAGTGTGGAACTTTTGGTACAAGTTTGGGATAAACCCTAAAGACGATTTTAGCTGTAATTTCAAGGGTTTTTCACCCTTGAAACCTTCATGTTCAATTAAAGATAAGTCCTCACTTAAATTAATTAATATGTCTATGTGTTGGTTAATTATATCTTATGCTTGTCTTTCAATTAACATGCTAGGCTAGATTTTTCTTGTGTTTGCTTACATCTAATGAAACCTAACTATTAATTATTGGTTGATTGGTGTGTTATTACTTTGTTGGGATGAATGTTTCATCAATGTTAGGCTTAAGAAAACTGGCAATACTCCTATATGGTAACATGCTTGAACGTCTTAAGAAACATGTAACTAAGGCATACTAGGTTATTAAGGTAGTATTTAACGCATGAGCCACTGTTTACAATCCCTATGATTATGTGTACGCATAGTTGTAGGAGGAGATAAGAGCTCATAGAATTGGGGAGATATGTATGCCACCCCATGAATTGTTAAGGAATACACCCGTCATCCACGCAAGTAATACATACACCAATTAACCGGTAAAAGATAGTTAGGGAGTAAGGAAGTCTAAGTAAACACATGTGTCTCCATATAAGTTTTCACAACCACAATAGTTTAGTTATTTTATTTTTCTTGCAATTGTAGTTTTTGGGTTAGTTGACTAGCAACTAATTCCGCCCACTCCTCCAAAACCCGAGATTTTACTTGCTTTCCATAAAATACAAAAATACAAAAATAATCTTCCTTCACCTTTAGACCTATTAGAGTAGTTTTTCTAACCTAACGAACACTATTCCCTGTGAGAGAACGATCAATCCCCCGTACTTACCACTACACTATACTACACCGACCAGGTACACTGCCTGGTGGGATTGCAAGCTTTTCAAGATCCCTTGAGAGGTAAAACCTGTTGCGTGGTCGCAATCCCACGTCATCATGCATCTTCTACTTCTTCAAACTCATTTCAAAATTCAGAAATATAATTCAACCCCATCTTATATTCAATTTCTTCATCATCAACAAAAAATCTTATTCAAGCCTTTTCACTTAAATACCCACCTCTTCTACTTCTTCAAATACCCCCACCATATTCATCAACCCATCCCCAACTTACCACCACCCCTCGACTGCTACCACCACGAAACCGCCGTGACCAGCGTGACAACCACAAATCCAAGAATCAGTGTTTGGTGGCTATTTTTAGTTTTGCAAAAATTAGGGCTTTTGTTTTTCTATTAAATTAGAGGAATTAGTTGAAGGTTTGTGTTGCTTGAGTGTGCCTTACTTATTTATGAGGTTAATTTCGTGATTTGAGTTTAAAATTTTAGGGTTCGGCTCTAAATTCTTTTTATCAAATTTGGGGATTTCGAGATTTTTGTTGGAATTAAAGTAATTTGTTGAAAGGGTTAATGTTTGGGGTTGTTAGGCCGACAGTGTTGTTGGTGGATGATGGTAAGTGTTTGGTGTTGTTAGGCCGACGGTGGGTTGGTGGTGGCAGTTGACAGTTGGTGGTGGTGGGTTGGTGGTGATTTTGTGGCAGGGGGTGTTTGTTTTGATGGTTTGGTGGTGATGTCGTGGTGGTTTGGTTGTGGTCGCCAACTGTGGTGATGGCCGGTTGTGGTGGCGGCCGGAGTTGGATAGAGAGAATTAGTGAAGAGGGTGTATGAGTGTTGAGATGGTGGTGTGTGTGGTGGTTGAGTGTTGAGATGGTGGTGTGTGTGGTGGTTGCTGGGAAATATTAGAGAGAGAACAAAAGAAGGGGATGAAGAAGATTGAGAATGGAATGTGTGGTGGTAAGATGAGTGTTATATGTAGGTTGATTTGTGTTTTAGATTTGGGTTTTTGATTTGTCCGTTTGATATGTGTTTGTGTTTTATTTGTGTTTATTATTTGGGTTTTAGTGAAATATGTAGTAAAAGAGTGGTGAAGTAGATAGGGAAACATAAAATGACAGATATACCCTTACTTAACTGTCACGCGTCCAAGTTAACGACACAAAATTTGCATCGTTCGTCTTCGTGGATGTATATTGGTTCACTTTTACTAACAGAGGGATGTATTTATTGCAACTTTTTCGAGAAGGATGTATGGTGTGAAATTGGATAAACCACAAGGATGTATTTTGGAGTTTACTCTTAATATTAATTACTTCGTCAAATAATTGTTTATGAAATAGCGTGCATATACTTGAAAAACATGTCTTGGAACCAACCAAAGCTACGAACAACTTGCTCAAACCTCTAAAATATTCACATATTATTTCCAAACTATGTTTCCGTTTGTAATTAAGGTTCCACCTCGTATATCGTTTTGAGCGTACCCATAATCATATTTAACTCCACGTTAATCCCGCTACACATCAAACAGTTATACCATAAATTAAGTATTATGTCTTGATACCATAATTTTGTATCCATTCTGGCCTATTCCACTATAAAATAAACAAGAAAAATCGTCAAAAGGTATAAAAACTATAAATACTACAGTAGTTAAATAGCAATGGGAGCAATGAGTGTGTCTCAAGTAAGTCAAGTGACATTGGTTTTGTTGGTTGTAGCATTTGTAGCTCGAACCAATGGCCAAGTATGTCCATACCAACTTGGGAATTTTAACGTTTGTGCGCCGTTTGTTGTGCCTGCAGGCTCGACAGAAACGATCCCAAGTAGAGACTGTTGTTCGGCTCTTCAAGAGGTCGATCATGATTGCCTTTGTAACACCATTCGTGTTGCATCACGTCTTCCTACTCAATGCAACTTTCCCCTGTCTTGCGGTAATAATTAATCTCTCTCGATCGATCTTCTCAATGTCATTATGCATGCAACTTGTATTTAGTTTAGCTAAGTGGCCACTTAAATAATATATTAACCATTTTGATGCAGGATGAAAATCGGGAAATTGTTTAAAAATATTATTGCATGATAGTTTCAAACCTATAAAGATGGTACTTTAAATATGACGTTTTCATTTTTGGTGGTTTCTACAAAAATCAAATATTCGAAAAGGAACATAAGTAACCTAGTGTTCAATACTTTAGATAGCACACGAGTGACGAAAATAAATGTTTTCATGCAATTCACCTATAACACTTTATGAAATAAATTCCAAGAGGTTGTGGTATCTTAGAACAGTGTTTTGAAACCCGGGTCGACCCAGCCGGGTTAACCGGTTCGACCGGTTCCGACCAAAAAAACGGGTAAAAAAAACCCGGGTTTCTAAAACCAGGTTAACCGGTTAGACCCGCCGGGTTTTGAGTGACCCGGGTCAACCCGGTTCTCGAAATTCGGCCGGGTTTCGTTGTTTCAAAAAGTTTTAGTAAAAACCCGGGTTGACCCGGTGGTCGAACTGGTTGACCCGGCGGTCGAACTGGTTGACCCGGTCGAAAAAATAAAAAAAATAATAAATTAAAAACCGGGTTGACTCGGCGGTCGAACCGGTTGACCCGGTGCCCGGTGACTCGACCGGGTCAATTTCAAACCCGGTTTTCAAAACATTGTCTTAGAAAATAAGATTTTGGTCCCTAAAGGTTGGCCAAACCACTAAGGTCACATTTTGGCATTTTGCCAATGCATTTGCCCCGTCGTGGGTTTTTTGTTAGCGGTTTAATTTGCATGCCCGTGCTTCTCTTGGATCAAAAGTTATTTCTGCTCGAATCAATTGAGTTTGTTCCGAAAGTTATACCAGACAAAATTGTCTGAAGAATACTTCAAACACTTACGAGTATTAGACTGCTCATAATGGATGCCGCCTCACCCGTGAGGGAAGGGGGTGAGGTTGATCCTAAGAAAATGTAACATCACGTCAATTCTGTAACACCTTTTTTCACGGTTCGCAGCGGATTTAGGGTTGTGGTATTACTTCATGGAATCACAGTTACGGTAATAGAAAACGACTCGAAAAGAGGCGTTTTTAGAAAATAAGTTATCATTCATTAAATTATCAGAGTTTTTATAGTAAAAGATATACTTTTACTATTGATGAGGTACCAAAGTCTAGGTGAAAGGTTATGTTTGAATGATAACCGGTTTGAAAGTCCTCCAAGTTCAGTGCCTCCTCCTGCCATAGCTCCGTAGTAGTGATATACCTAGGATACATGCTTAAAAAGTCAACACTAGGTGTTGAGTGAGAGTCATAGGTTTAAGTGATAGTGAATACAAGTTCCACAGGGTTCAGTTGTTACACCCTTCAAAGAAAATGTAGTGTTTGTGATAATTGCAATGCATATACAATTATCAAGAGTGGGGTATGTTGCACTAAGCTCATGAACCACACGTTAACAGTTCGGGTCATGGAGTCTGCAGACCAACCATGAGGGGACGGGAGGATAACTTGCCAAAGTTAATCCTTCAGAGAGGGTTCAAATATAGTACTTATTGATACCCTCCTGTGAGAGGTAGTATCAACGGGTTGTCAAACCCCAATAGATCTATCAAGTATATTCGCGTTCACTTGTGTAAAATATCACAAATGATTAGATTCATGAATTTGGTTATGTAGTGGTGGCAGATAGTTTACTCGTGCAACAACCAAAGAAAAAGACTTGTATTCGGTTTAAAGAGAGTAGTAAGCATGTATCCCCCTCGCAGGGTTTGTAAAGCATTTAGAAAGTGTGAGGCTATGAAAACTCACGGAAAAAGAGTGTGAGGCTATAGAAACTCACCTGGGCTTAGGGAAAAGTGACTCGGAAACTAGACTGCCTTACTCACGTATCCTGGTGGTATTGTAGGTGTGGATATATATCAAGCTCTGGTTGTTTTGTTCAAGTTTCTTAAGTAATCATTCTTAGGGTTTTTAGTTTTTTAGATATAACATAACACCGTTCAGGCCATCACAATTCAGAAGTATAAGACTCCTCACATGAAGCTCCCTACTATTGTATTATGCTATCAACATATTACCGTTCGAGCCATCATAATTCAGAAGTTAAACTCCTCACATGAAGCTCCTTACTATTGAGTCATGTAGTTATTAGAGTTTAGTTATAACATAACACCGTTCGGGCTATCATAATTCAGAGGTCATGCAATAATCTTTTGAGGAGCCAGGGCACTTTAAATCGTAAACCCAGCAAACTCGTCAAAACGAAATATCCACATGATACCCCTCACATGAAGCTCCCTAGTATTGTGTTATGCTTCTAGCTTAAATTAGATTTTTATTTTTATATTAAAATACTTTCACTTTATACCCTTATAATTTATATATTTACAAAATCTATCATAAACTTATAATACTTATATTATTAGCTATCTAGACTTAACACAGTTAGTCCCTACACTTTTATATTTTAGGAAATGACAGAAATGACCCTTGGACTTATAAGTTTTCACAATTTACCATTTATACCCTTAACTTTATAACTTTTGCAAAACTAATCCTTATAAGTTTATAACTATTTTACTTTTTATCCTAAGGTTATGTAACTTTGCAAAAAGGGTCCTTATACTTATAACTCCTAAGAAATGTCAAAAATAGTCCCTAGACTTAATATTTTCAGAAAGTTACCATATATACCCCTATGCATGGAAAACTTTGCAAAACTAGTCCTAATTCCATGCAAATCGTATTTTTATGAAACAAAAAGATTTTGTAGCTTATGGTTAACTAATATTAGCTTATCTAAGTTAACTAAACTAGATTATAGCTTATGGAAAGGGCTTATGGCATAAAAATAGTAATTCAACTCATATTAGGGGTTTAAAAAGAAAACTAGCAAATTTTAGTGATCAAGGCTTAGGCAAAGGTTCTAATATGATCTAAGGCAACCTATAACTATCCTAGAACTGTAATAAAGCTAATAGAAGCAAGTACGAAAGCTTACGTGACTAGAAGTGGGTTAACATGGGAAACTAGGGTTTTCTAGGGCAAAAACGATTTGACAAGGGTTCAAGGCTTCTAGGACTCGACTCCTAAGACTACAAGGGCTCTACTACTACTACTAGGACCATAGTATGTGTGGTAAATAAGTGAGAATGGGATGGTTTAAAGTAATGGGGGTTATGGGGTATTTATAACCCTCGTTAACCTTGGAGGCCAAGGAATACGGGGCTAGGTGGCACAAGGGGGGGGGGAGGTGACTCATACCAGCTATCTATGACTAATGGGAGCTATAAGGGTGACTATGGTGGTCTAGGAGGCGGTGTAGGGATTGTGTGGTGGTGGTGAGGCCGACTATGAAANACTATGGTGGTCTAGGAGGCAGTGTAGGGATTGTGTGGTGTTGGTGAGGCTGACTATGAAAGGTGGTGACAAGTAGGTGATGCACCTACTTGTAAGGAGTGTGCTAGGGTGCTTGGTGGTGCCTAGGAGGTGTGTAAGCAGCTAGGCTAGGTGCTTGAGGTGTTTGAGGTGCTTAGGGTACTTAGTTTTAGGATTAGGGTTAAGTTATGTTTAGTTATAACCTAATTTTGCTTAGTGAGAGATTAGGGTCTAGCTTAGGGTTTAGTGCCTAGATTGGGTTCCTATGAGTGTTTAGTGACTAATCCTAAGTCCTAAGAAGCTTATACTAAGTGGTGGTAGCTTATGGGAAGGTTTAACCTAGTTTCCGGGAAGTTATAACCTAGTTATGGTTTTGTGCTTAAGGGATTTGTACCTAAACTCTAAGAGGTTGTATGATGAACTCAAATAAGTACATTTTATCATCATCATTTATCCTATTTATTTGACTTGTTTTATTACATTATTTATGAGAATCGGTACTTTAATGTTTATTTTAGTGATTCTCAGATAAAAATAGGTAAAAGGTGAAACTTGACGATTTTGGACTAATTATGAAGCAAAACGAGCAAGATGTCAAAAGTCTACTGAAATCCAGAAGATGCGCCGTATCTCACTCAACAGATACGCCGCAATATTATACTTAGATGAATTCGAAGACCATTGCCTGACTTTGAAGAATGCGCCGCATGTAATTCTATCATGCGTCGCATATGAAACTTTGGTCAAAGAAGAAGATCAAGCTCGTTCTACTCAAGATACGTCGCATTATACATTTGACATACAGCGTATCATTATCAAGACTTCACCAGAAACAATCCAAGACAACTGAAGGACATGCGCCGCATACAAGAATTAAGTTACGCCGCATCTGAAGTCGGTGTACAAATATTCCAAAATATAATAATCTTGGACCCCACGCGAAGTTAAGTCGATGCGCCGCATCTACTTACTCAATGCGCCGCATCGAACCCTCGGACAGAAACTATAAATACCCCAAGACAGTTTATATGTTTGATGTCTTTGATGAATTTATATTAATGCTTTGATAACCTCTGTATCTAGCTGAGCACTGCATGGGCTGCCATACCCCTTCCTCGCCTGCATAATATTGATTATAAATATTTAATAAAAATTTTGCAAGTTCTGATTTACTTTATGTACATGCTAAAGTAGAAAGGACATCTAGATCAAAACCAAAGAAGCAACACAAGATGATGCAATCAACAACAAACTGGTTTGATCTCCCATTAGATGTAAAGAAGAATATACTCTCTAGAGTTGGTGTGGTTGAAAAATTATGGACTGTCCAGAAAGTGTGCACTGATTGGCATGAAATGTGCAAGGATCCGTCTATGTGGAGGGTCATTAATATAGACAATGAGTTAGTCGTATGTTGTTGGCCTTATGATGTGCCTTCTGGTTTGCCTATTTCTCGGTTCAAAAGAAGAGGAGCCTGGGAGATGTGTAGGAATGCTGTGGATAGAAGCCAGGGACAATTGGTTGATATCACCATGGCAGGCATCTGTGATCATGAGCTACTTGAGTATGTTGCTGATAGGTATGTAGCTTATTATAATCGAATTTTTTGTGACTTGTGCTTGTAACTTATAATGGTCCTTGAAACACTGTTTGCTTTCGCATGTGGTCCCTCAAGTATCGGTAAAGGGGCAGCAAACAATCCTTAATTTTCATTAAACCTCAAGGAGCATTTATATAATTTGTTGTGAAAGCAACTATGTTAGACGTTATTAATTTTGTGTGGAAGTTATAGGTTGTGAGAAACAGTAAAAAGATTTTGTTTGAATTTTGTAGTTAGTTACAATCAAGATTTTAATTTTCCAGAAACACGCTTTTGATCATTCTCCTGAGTTTATAATTATACAGTTAAGTAATTTGGTTCGGATTGGCAAGCTGACAATCTGCAGTTTTAAGGTTGTCTGCAATATATATTGCATCTCTGCTCCTTGCTGCTGCATTATTCTTTGGTTTGGTCCGGGTCTTTTAGCACTCTAAATAAGGGGACATATACAACTAATACTTGTTTACTAAACGTTTCTGTTCCCAATAACAAATCAAGTCAGCTTAGACGTCTCAGAATTGCATTTCCCGGATTGGAGGATGGAAGCTTGAGTAAAGCATTGAAGAAACTTCCATTTTTGGAGGAACTCAGTATTTATTTTGGTTCAGGATATTTACAACTAGATATTGAAGCATTGGGTAAATATTGCCCTATGCTAAGAACGCTTGAACTTATTGACATGAGTAGTTATATTTGTGATAAGGAGGTCATAGCTATTGGTGAAAACCTACCGGAGCTTAGGCATCTCAAAATAATCAGTAACTACATGTTATCTAATACGGGGTTGCAGGCTATTCTTGATGGATGTCATTGTCTTCAAGTACTAGACCTGCGATTGTGCTTAAGTATTGATCTAAAGGGAGATGTTGGCAAAAGATTAGAACATATTGAATGTGTATTACACACTGAGCCATATTGTGATCCTTATAGGCTTGATTATGTTATGGATCTGGAGACATACAGAAAGGAAGTTCTGATGATATCAACTTTTTGAAGAAAAGTATGGAGGAAAAGGAAATGAAGATTCTTCCAACTGTTGCAGATTATAAATGGGTGGCATTACATCAATCTGTGGGTCTCATATGTTGGTGCGATGATGAGCAGCTAAGAAATGAATTCATGAACTCAAACAAGATGGAAAGAGTTTTGGAAATGTAGCTAGATGGTATAGTGCATCATAAGGTGAATCTAGTGGTATTTGAATAAGTGCTTGTATATGTGCAGGTTGCTCTGCACTAGTTATGTGTTAGCAGTTTGCTGTATCAGACATATCTTTGTAGTGTCTGATATCATATGTTCTAGTTCTAGTATTGATGGTTCTGTTCTTGGGTAATGTCCAAAACAGAATGGTATGCTTACAAGCACCGTACAATATTTGGAGATTAGTATATTTCACCTTTGCACTAACAAAAAAAAATGTTGATTTTTTTAAGTTTCTAGAGTTTTTAAAGAGTTTATATTATTTCTAAAAGTTCTTTCAGTGTGAACAAAATAAGGAGAATATTTGTATATTATTATCAACAATAGGTCGAAAATGGATGTGATCCTATAATGATACTAGGATCAATAGGTTGAAAATGGATGTGCTCCACTAATGACTGTAGGTACTTTGTTGCACATAAATTTGAAATTGAAATACTTCGTAAGTTCATATCATTATGTCTTTCTGTGAAGCAATATACTATACTAGCTTCAAGCCCCGCCCGATGAGCAAGCCAACTTTCATTTTAATTAATGTTAGCTGATTAATTATTAAATTTGATCATATCATATCAAAAGGACATAACAAATATGCAATGAATTACAAAAGACCAAACTCATAGAAACCTAAAACTAAAGACCAAACATAACAATTGAAACAAATTAGCTCGGCTGCAACACGAGGAAGCCTAATCCTTTATCAAACAATCAAAAAGTAATCTACAACAAATAACATACTTAAATTGGCTCCGCCACAATGCGCGACAACCTAATTCCTTGTTGATGTGTATTTGTAGTTGAATACTTGAATGTAGTGACACGTGATTTATCACTTGTCTTAGAAAAAGAAGAAAAGGCCCCAAACTATATCGAGGTCGAAATGATCTCTGACCCCTTGTTTAAATAGTGTAATAACCTAAAAGCCAATGCGTTTGTTGGGCTCCGTTAGACCTTAACCTTTTAGGAAAACATACGTGTTTAGGATCGATCTTGGTAAAGAGTGGTCATTTTTAAACTTTGTGTATATTCAAAGTCGGCATTCACATGTGAACTTGCTAATGGTGAGAAATTATCTGATGTTATTTATTTATTATTATTATTTTTTTCCGTTAAAGTTATCCGAGTAGGGTAAATCTTTCACAATTATGAATCCTACTTCGCCACCACCAAAATGTTTATCTAACGAGGTTTTCTCCATATACATTACATAAAAAAACCAAGAAAGTTTAAAAAACTAGGGGTGTTCACATTTCAAGTAATATCCACAGGATCCGAAACCCAAAACTGAACAGGAGTGAAAAAAATCATACTGAATTTATAACTGAACCGAATGTGTCAAAATTCAGTTATGAATTTGGCAAAATGATAACCGAATTGAACCGAAAACAGAATTCATATAAATATTTATATTTTTATATGTTTAGACAATAAGACCATTAAATTTTTTTCTTAGTATAAATTAAACATAGTTTAAGCTCGAAGTACTTTTCTTCATATATAAATTAATTTTCAAAAAATATAAATTATGTAATTCAGAGTATTTGGTTCAACCTGAAAATCGAACTGAATTCAAATTTAGTTTTCGATTCGGTTACTACAATTTGAATTCAATTCAATTCGATTCAGAGTATTTGGTTCGGTTATGACCAATTCGGTTCGGTTACGAATTCGGTTCGGTTTTTTTCAGTTCGGTTCGGTTTTGTTTTTCGGTTATTGTGGATATTACCCGATCCGTGAACACCCCTAACTTGATGTCCTATATGATGGACTTGTATATTGGCAAAATTTGGGCTTCCATTCTATGGGCTCATAAAAAAGCCCAAAAACCAGACATTGTTGTTTCCAACCCCTAAACCCTTCCTCTTCATTTGATAACCTCACACCATCATCTTGTTTGTGTCTGTGTTGTTCAACAAAAATGGTGAGCAAAAGACAAATATTAGCAAGAAGAAAATTCAAGCAAGAAAACCCGGACTTGTTTCCAAAACCCGAACCAACTCCTCCAAAAGACCCGAATAAAAAGAAAAAGAAGAAGAAAAACAGTGAGTTCAAACGTAAGAAAAATGACCCCAAGAAACCAAGTAGTACTAAGAAACACCCACTTAGGATACCAGGAATGAAACCTGGTGACAGCTGTTTCATTTGTAAAGCTGATAATCATATTGCTAAAAACTGTCCTGAAAAAGCCCAGTGGGAGAAACATAAGGTTTGCTTTTTTATGTTATTGGTTTTAGTTTTGTGTGTTTGTTATAGTTTATGAATTTGATTATTCCTAAGGGGGTGTTTGTTTCGGATTATATAGCCGGCTTATGGCTTATTTGGTTTTGGGCTTATGTTACATAAGCTCACTTTTTGTGGCTTATTTTGACACTTTCCAGCTTACATAACTTCATTATGATGAAGTAGTATAAAGTGATTATTTGAGTATTCTGCTTATAAGCAGTTTAGGGAAATAGCGTCTGGATTTGCTTATTGTGTAAAAATGCATTAAGACCCGAGAAAATTTTTACCTGTTCTCCAAGAGGTTGGGACCCTTAGCAACCCGAGAATGCCCAACCTCCCTCCACAATTATACATAATTTCTGACATGTGTCCTCTTTCTTGTCGGGCAATTCCTTGAGACTGTGACACGCTGCGACAAACAAACTATCTGCAAACACATTTCAAAAACTATCTTCACGCAACATCTTAAAAGTCAACAATCACATTTCATAAATTATTGACCAACCAGAACAATGACACCCAATCACTGTTAAAAATACACATAAAACCAAAAATAGCTGCAAGTAACTATCAGTTTTCTAGTATTTAGGTAACCAATCAATCTAGATATAAAAGAGAGAACTGTTAGGAAATGCTTTTCTTCCTGCTTATCTGCTTAGTTTTAAGCCTTAAGGGGTTTAAGGTGTTGAAATCGAACTGCTTCACATGGTTATTTCAAAGTGGCTTATTTATCTTTCATCTATCATAAACTCATTATATAATGAAACAGACAGTAATTCTAAATAAAATTTCAC
>LBNU01034864.1:4534-19453 GCA_014162995.1 Artemisia annua
GTGTAAAATCGGAAGAAAACGGAATTTCAAGTTATTTACTAACGACCGTTAGTGTAAAGGACTAACGATGCGACGCTTAGTACATACAATAGCAAAAAATGTCAAGTTTTGTGTTACAGTGAAAAAAAAAAATAGTTGGCAACATACAATGGTAAAAAGTGTCAAGTTCAGTGTATTTTTTTTTTATCATTTTCCCTTCTTTTTAAACATAATATCTCAGGGTATGTTTAGGGGATAACCTCACTCCTGCTTCTATTTTTTCGGGCCCCTGAAGGTCCATAGTGAGACTCGAACCTGAGACCTCTCCAAAGATAAATCTCCAAGGTTATCCTTGGTGGCAAACGTCATGTGGACATATACATGAATATGATTGTTAAACTATATAATCGAGTCAGATTGTGGTCTCGAGAGTTTATTTTACTTCACGAGCTCAAGCTTTAGAAGATCTAACTTGACTATAGTTTTGAGCTCGAGTTTTAAGTCCGAGACTAACAAGTTCCCGATACACCCTTAGTTTGAATTAAGTTTTAATAAATTCTACTCTATGGCTTCTTACTGGTTCCTGTTATCCTGTTTTGAACCGAACTGAAAGCTTATTTTTATGATTTGAAAGATAATTACTGTATTTCTTAGGTCTTTAATGTTGAGTGTTATTTTCCTCATAAAAGATGTGTTTTTGTTACAAACTAAACTTTTATATAATCGTCTCTGATTATAAATTTACTCCACACCAGCTATGCATTTAAGCAGATATAAATGGAGAACAACTTTAGGTCACCAACTATGCATACATAAATTTTGAAAACTGTTGGATGACTCTATGCAATCCATCTCTTCTAACAACTTTCACCATCCGAATCAAATGTTGGTCTTGTTAAATATCTTTTGGTAAAACTATTTTACCTTTTTAAAAACCTAACAAAAAAACAAAGAATATTGTAAAGCATAAACATACCCTGAGATATTTTGTGGTAAAATACGAGGAGTTGTTCTCAAAATGATGATGACACTTGCATTTGTTTTATATTTTCATTGCAAAAGACTCACCAACCATACCATAGGAGATAAACCAGTATGTCGATTGTCGCTACTTATGACACACCATGTTAATTTATCGCCTTATCGGGCAACACAATTCTTTGCCCAAACACAATTTGTCAGACATAACGCCGCCGTTCTCAGGTCACTTGCTTTGTGATAAAAGTAGCGCAAGTGACTTCTAAGTCACCTTCTAAATAAATTAAGCAATTGGCCAAAAGTTAAGCAACCACCCATAATAAGTTCAAAAAATTGAATCATTTCAATGGTTACCTAACAACTACTCCGTATATTTTGGTTCTCCAGCAATAAGAGAAAGTGTACACAAAAGTCTTTCTTTGTATAAGTTTTATAAAAGAATACATCTACAAAACATGAAATCATAAAAAGCTGGAAAATAACGGAAAAATAGGTTCCTTGCAAACAATACCTAAGGTAGGATACGGTCATACAGAACCGTGATCATCTATAAAAAGAACAGGAATGAACTAGAAACCTACAGCTAACAAATGGTCTATCACCTGCAAAACAGCTCCCATAATCGTCAAATGCACTAGATCTAAGTTAACCTACCATTGATCTTCTGCGCCTAAATGAAGATGAAAATCAAACATATCTCAAGTCATTGGAGAAGGTTAAAAGCCAGTGAAGCATTTAGTCCTTGTTTGTTTTTTCTTCTACACTTGACTTGCTGAGTATGAACACACCAATTACAATGAGCAGGGCACCTGCAAACCACTGTATCAACATCTTTATCAGAAATGTGACAATCGTTATAAGCAATGAAATACGTCACTAGTGGTAAAAAATAAAAAAATAAATAAATAAAGAAGCAGAGGGGAGGGGGTTAACGGGTATTTATTTGTAAGGGTCAGGTCATGCTGACAAGGAGTCTAGAATTCATAAACAAGTCATGTGTCAAATATGATCACCATAAAACTAACGGTTTAAATAATTCATTAGGGGATTTCATGCCATGAGAGATACGCTTGATGGACAATTAAAGAAAATCTACAGTTAGCTAAGTTTTCCTTTTTACCAGTTTGACCCGGCAAAGATAAAACATAGCCCAAAGCGACCCATTCATACGTAAATGGATTAAATAGTCACCCTTGAAAATCAGTATGTAGAGTTGCAACTAGGAACTAAACTTCTCTGTATACCCGTTATACAACTCCTCTTGTCACAAATGCCTAACCTCTCAAATAAGATATCTTCATGCACCTCCAGCCATTTATAGATTTACATAATGAATAATAGTTGTTGGATGACCTAGAAAACCATTTAACGAAGTGAAAGAAAGTGAAGTGTTCTAGTGCTACCTTATTTGATAACTGAAATCTGTTGACTAAATCATGTTCTATTTTTGCCACATTAGTAAAGCAATGCATTCTCCAAGAATCATGTTGGCCAACGTATAATTACAAGTCTACGACTATATGCACCTTTGCATTCTATACAGATAGTCGAACTCGAATGTCAGTTGTTCCTGACATGTACTGGATACAGTATTTGCTTGATTTTAAATCCCATCTACCACTACCAAGATATTACACCAACATGCTACAAGGGGAAAACAGTTTCCGTGGATTAGTCGGCCAAAAGGTCGGAAACCATGGTTAGTGGTTACCTAGAAAAAACGCAAAGATGCAGCTGAGATCAACTCACTTGGCAAAAAAGAAATTTCATATATACTCATGAATGGGATTAATAGATAAGATTAACTAAATATGGGACATGGATATGTATAACCAAAAAATTTGACAAGTACAAAGCACGGACCAACACAGATTTCAATGCCTATATCATTATGTCAAAGATCTAAACTTAAATCACCTATTTGTGACTATCAGACTGATGTTGAGCCAAGCTTGGTCATTCTAAGGATAACAATAATGTGACAAGTTAGGGATCCACCATATGCATTCTGCAACATACATTATATAGCAGCTGTAGCAAAAGAGTAGGCTGAAGTCCTATTCTTACCAAAAGCGGCAAGCATGGTGCATGCATAGAGCAGACTTAGTTATATAACTAAAGTCTGGAAACCAAGACCCACATTTGAGGTGGCAACCATTTGATTAAGTAAGACACTAAGACGAAACACTTACCGATCTGGATATCAAAAAGTTCTTCTCGGGATTATCACCAGCCATTCGACGATAAACACATTAGAGGATGATCCAATGCACATACTGATTAACAGCCTACCCACCCATAATGTTATTAGCAACCCTCAACCCCTTGAACCCACCCAGCAAGATAACAAACAACAAATTAACTAGCTGGTTAGGTGAGAAAGTTTGCCATACAATCCGTAAGGCCTACAATAAACGAAGAAGTACCCTGCTCCCATGGCCGTTTCCAGACTTTTCCCTGGCCATCCCAAGATACTCGGTAAGGTTTGTCTATTCTGAGACTTTTGGGGCACCTTACCACTAGGCCACCTTTGACCTTACCGTCACGCCTTCAATGAAGTCATCAACACAAGCAAAGAAGTAAAATGGATGAGGTTTTCCATGTTCAAGTTACACGGGGAGGGCAAGCCTTTTTGACTCAGATGTACGCAGCCGGCAGCCTCACTAGGTTAATTCCGGGACCGTGTCTGACCCTTCCCTGGCCACCCTAAAATTGACCTCTTGTGGGGAAACCAAGGATCTTACCACTAGGCGGTCTAGGCCATTTGGTGGTGGTTAAAAAAGATGAAAAGAAAAGACAAGAGGCAAAAAAAAGGGTATGTAACCAAGGTGTGACAACTCGCTTCAGCTGGGTAAGTCAAAAGTATTAATAACCGGTGGCCAAAGTAAACACCAAGAGATTACTTGTAGAGGTTTCAAGCAAGCAATAGGTGAATACGACGAGCAAGGAAAGAAACCTTAGAGCGCAAAAAGATCAAAGGATCTATAATAAAAGGAGTTACAATAACACATCATCTAGAGATTAATATTCAAGAAATATAAGTTGCCAAGATACGTGAAAATGTGCTAAATTGTATCTCCTACGCAAAAGGGACACGAGGTATCAATGCATTATTTTGTCAATGCAAGTCTGATCTCTGTTTGTTCAAAGTTACTATCTTTTTATGTTGAATTTGTCCAGGGCCGTCCCGTGGGTTTGAGGGGCCCTAGGCAATCACGAAAAATAGGCCCCTAAAAACAAGCATATATTAAATNCCTAATCAATACAACAAATGTTGTTATAAATAGCCTGATTACATATTCTTTTACAAAAGATATATGTAAGTAAACTGCAGGAATGAACTATAACGTTAAAATGCAAAACTCACACGAAGACTTTATAATGCAATGGAACCCAGAACTTCATGATCAAACTTCCACATAATTAATTTTGATGAATACTTTAACATCCCAACCAAAATGATATAAAACATATGTGATAAATAAAAATACTTTGCTATCTTATGTAGATTGTTACTAGTAAGCAAATAAATGTAGTAAGCAAATAAATGATTACTCAATTATAACATCAAAGATAAATTCAACAAAATTACTAATCTCAATTAAAGGTTTGAAGTATTACCTTTAAATAGCCAACAATTAAAGGTGATGATGATCATTAATGCTAGTTATTAGGAGATGATATTCATTACTGTTGATTTTTCCCTATTATTTGCACTATGTACTAGGTTTAAACGCAGGTAACATGGAACAACCGAACAAACAAAAAAGACCAGTTACATATTCTAACTTTAACTGCAAAGTGTGTTATTGGGCTTAAAAAAACCATATTTATGGGTATATATAAAATGGGCTTTGTAGAAAAGTGGTGCCCCTCCAAAATATTGGGCCCTGTGCGCCGGCCCATGTTGCCCTTGTCCAAGACCGGGCCTGAATTTGTCCCCTTCGGATCTCACACCAAGGTTCTCTTGTAATCTAACTTCAACATTGTTTAAGCCTTATTAATATATTGTTTGTTTGCAGAATCTTTTCTATAAATAATTTGACTAGTTTTCAAATATCAAGAACACCCTTCAAAAACTGACACGTAAATATATATTGCTAACCAAATCAATAGCATCAGTTTGCCTATGATAGTATTTGTGAATAAATAAATAATGAACTTAAAATCCTTCTCAAAAAGAAAATGTTAACATTTTTAGGGACGTACATTAAGGAAATATGTTGTCATTTTAATGTTACGTAAGAAACATCTTTTTCCTTTTATTATTGGGCCACATACTTTGTATTTTGACCATAAAGCTGAAGCAACAATGCTCAACTGGTGTCTATAACAATGTATCCAAGCAAAAAATTTACAAGGAAAACCAAATCTTTCTTTTCCCTACACCAGAACCATTGAGTAAAGTTTGAACCACTATATACTGTAGTCTCCACGAACATGGCTAACATCATATCCGATATCCATAACCGTGTTAATATGGTAGTATATGAGGAGCAATGTTTGATAACGGAACTGCAATGAAGATACCTAAATTCAGGCATAAGGATATATGTAATACCTTGGGTGACAATGGTTCGTCAAAGAGAAAAAATCCAGCTAAACCAGAAGAAAGAAAGTTGGTTGCGAAATTCGTCACAGTTGCTTGCAGAGATGAGAGCGCTTTCAGGCTATTCACATAGCATCCCCACATCACTACATTGCAAATAATAACCATGCTGTATCTTATAAGCTGTTAAAGAAAAAAAAAAAAAAAAATCTATTAGTAGCAAGAAGTATAAAAGTAGCAAATAACAATACTTTGCTTTTTAGCAAAAACGAATGCTATATGAACTATTAAAAAAATATTTTTAACAGCTTAATTTAAAAATATAGACACCAACAGTATATCTAGGCAGGGAGGGGGGGGGGGAACCTTACCATCTCCTGAAACACATGACTTAGAAAAGATGGTTCGGAGGTTCGTCAAACCCCAAAATTGAAGTGTCCAAGTGATTCACCGATGCAAGGTTAATCAGGTGAAGTTGTTACGTGTTAAAAATTTCACTTGCTTTGTATTCTTATGTGACTATCTGTTTGATAGATATTTTATATACTTTTAGTTCTTTAGGGGTATTCTGTTGTAGTATTGTTCAATCGTATTATTGTACTAGCATAGTCTTTCTTTTGTAAATTTATGTTACAGGATGTCTTCTTCATCGTCTTTCATAAACTTACTGTTGCTGCATTACAGTGAGTTATATGGGCTTGATCAACACGATAACCTTAAAGCTAGTAGGGATGTGAACTTTTATGTGACGAGATACGAAGAAATGGAATTGTAAAGCTTGCTGAAAAACTATTCACAGTATTGAGAAACTAAAAGACCTACATATATCTCTAAGCAAGGTAAAGGGAGCCTTCTTTTACGATTGAGTTAAATATGATCTAAACATAGAAAAAAGTTCACTATGGAGTACTTTGTTCAGCTATGTTACTTGTGCATATAGGGGCGAAATCTTTAGACTTGTTTTTTAGTTCGCATGAACGACCACAACTTTTTTTTGTAAGATACTAACTACAGAATTTCTATGACCAATTAAAATTACTTCTGAATATTACGCAACTGATCCTATGCTATATCAGCTTCATATGTCTGAAAACTACTCAACTCTGCCACTGTTTTCACGTTTAAACTTGTAGCTGCAATATTTAAAAGAGTCAGATACTCAGATAGCAGCTGGGTTTAACAGGTCAGACATCAGCTGCAAGTGGTTTGTTTTATGGGTCTGAATACAATGATGGGGCTACTGACACTTAGTTTCATATAGAGTGGAAGGACTATAGTGTTGTGTGGTTACTTAAGGGTGAAGCGGAGAGTATTGCTGCATTAATGTAATTTATGAACCAACGTTTCAAGTTTCTGTGTTGGTCTACTGGTTTAGTTAGGTATGGTCCCAAATCCCAACTATTGTGAACTTGTGATGCAGATGACATGTTAATTGTTGAAAATACTACCGGAAGTGATCAAGTATCTAATTTGCGACTTGGATTAATGAAGCGGATCAAGTTTTTGGATTTGGCTCATCCCCTGTAAGCCAAAGTTAGTTATTTAAACCTTCCGTTTTTAACTAATTTCTTACTGGACTCGCTTGACCCGTTTGTTTGGATAAGGAGGATCTAAATGGCGTATCGGAGTATAACAGTTTTGGGCAGATCAAAAGAGATTGACCAAGACAAAACATCTAAAGATCAACTAAGTTTTGATTTCATTTGACCCCTTTGGTCGTATAACTTTTTTTAGCCCAAATGCAAGAAAGAGCGAAAGACATATCCTACAATGATGTTGCAACAAATCCGATTTAGCCAGCCTCCATAACTGGAAATTATCTAAATTTGCAAGCTTCCGGTATCAAACACATCTTCAATTAGTCAAATAATTCTGAAGAAACGCTTAAACTTTATTAAACACATTTACAGCATCAACATGGCTACTAAGTACTAATTCCTTAACAGTCCTCGGCATAAAAAAGATACAAAATTATAAAAATTCATAAAGATACAAAATTATAAAAATTCATATCGCACGCACATTCACAAAGGAGCAGATTAGTGACATAACTTATGTTCCTAATATCCGAGCACTTAATTATCAATCAACAAGATAAAATGATAAATCTCCACTTGTCAATTCAACCACTGTATTACCTAATTACCTATATAGTCTATAAATGATCTTAAACCAGACCAATATCATGAACAACAACACGTGAGCTACATTTTTCTAAGAAACAGAACCGTGTAACAATTGAAAGAACCAAAGATAACCACTCGAGGGTGGCCTAGTGGTAAATATGTTGTGACTGGAGGAACCAGGACACTAAAACTGACCGCGTGCAAAAAAATAAAAAAATAAATAAAATAAACTGTAGTATAAGAGAAAAAAAGAACAAAAAGTGTGATTTCAATTGAAACGATTAGGGGGTGTTTGTTTAAGCTTATATGTGGGCTTATGAGCTTATCTGATTTCGGCTTATATTTCATAAGCCCCAATGTTCCGGCTTATTTTGAGACTCGTGGGCTTATATAAGTTTATTATATCGCGTAAGCCTATATAAGTTTATTATATATATCATAATAAACTTATATAAGCCCACGAGTGTCAAAATAAGCCGGAAAATTAGGGCTTATGAAATATAAGCCACATATAAGCTTAAACAAACACCCCCTAGGTTTAGTAGAAACCTACTAACGTATCAACTAAGTAAGTACTAGAAACACAATTCCTTTTGACCGGGCTCATTTGGGAAATTTAGGATTTCTTTTTTACCAATATTAGCATTGCGAAATAAAATTCCACCACGGGTGCCCCTAGTTTCACCACTGGTAAAAGGTCTCGAGCTCAATTCATGCTAGGTGCAAACAAATATCAAGTGGCCAGGCCTACCTTCCCAAAAAAAGAAAGATCAAAGATGCATATAAGTCGGAACAAATAACAGGATATGATAAACAGCAGTGCAAAGTATTAAAAATAGTATATTGATTTGAGTTAATTAGTGTTGAGATCAAGTGTGTGTATGATGAGGTTTGAATAAACAGTGAAAATGAATAGATACATGTGGGGTGATGAATTTAGTAGAAATGGCGGCAAAAGCGGCGTTGAGTCCAGCTGCAACCGCCCATCCATACCCTTTCTTCTTGCTATCTGCCATTCCCCAATTGTATCATCATCTTCTTCTTATTTTTGATTTGGCTTATATTTAGGCTGTGTTTGGGAGAAGCTTATTTGGCATGCTTAAACTTTTAAAATAAGCTTGTATAATAATCGTATAATAAGTTTTTAAGTGACGAGATACGAAGAATTGTAAAGCTTGTTGAAAAACTATTCACAGTATTGAGAAACTAAGACCTACATATATCACTAATTAAGGTAAAGGAAGCCTTCTTTTAGGATTGAGTTAAATATGATATAAACATAGAAAAAAGTTCACTATGAAGTACTTTGTTCGACTATGTTAGTTGTGCATATAGAGGCAAAATCTTTAGACTAGTTTTTAGTTCGCATGAACGACCACAACTGTTTTTTTTTTCTTCTACACAATTTCTTTTGTATGACCAATTAATATTACTTCTGAATATTACGCAACTGATCCTATGCTATATCAGCTTCATATGTCTGAAAACTGCTCAACTCCACCACTGTTTTTACGTTTAAACGTGTGTAGCTGCAATATTTAAAAGAGTCAGATACTCAGATACCAGCTGGGTTTAACAGGTCAGACACCAGCTGCAAGTGGTTTGTTCTGAATACAATGATGGGGCTACTGACACTTAGTTTCATATAGAGTGGAAGGACTATAGTGTTGTGTGGTTACTTAAGGGTGAAGCGGAGAGTGTTGCTGCATTAATGTAATTTATGAACCAACGTTTCAAGTTTCTGTGTTGGCCATGGTCTACTGGTTTAGTTACCCAACTATTGTGAACTTGTGATACAGATGACATTTTAATTGTTGAAAATACTACCAGAAGTGAAAATACAGTCGATGGCTTGAGGAAAAGGGGTAGACCAAAGCTCAGTTGGGAAGACAGACTGAAGCTTGACCTGAAGGAGCTCCTACTGTCCGAGGACATGACCTCTGATAGGAATACGTGGAGAACTAGGATTAGGGTAGATGAGTAGGGCGCATAGGTGTAGACTATCTACATCACACCTCCCTTTTATGTTTTTGCTTTATATCCTTCCTTTTATGTCTTTGTCTTTCTACCCTCGCACACACCACACATAATGTCTATTTGCTTGCATGCACACACTTGTCGGAGGTCTTTCTAGAAGCAGTCCCTTTACCCTCGGGTAGGGGTGTGACTGTCTACATCTCACCTCCCCCATACCTCGCTCCGGCGGGATTGGGTGTTGTTGTGTACTACCGGAAGTGATCAAGTTTATAATTTCCGACTTGGACTAATGAAGCGGATCAAGTTTTTGGATTATGCTCTTCCCCTGTAAGCCAAAGTTAGTTTTTTAAACCTTCCCTTTTTAACTAATTTCTTACTAGACTCGCTTGACCGGTTTGTTTGGATAAGGAGGATCTAAATGGCGTATCGGATCGGATTGTAACAGTTTTGGGCAGATCAAGAGATTGACCAAGACAAAACATCTAAAGATCAACTAAGTTTTGATTCCATTTGACCCATTTGGTCGTATAATTTTTTTTAGCCCAAATGCAAGAGCGAAATACATATCCTACAATGATCTTGCAACAAATCAGATTTAGCCAGCCTCCATAACTGGAAATTATCCAAATTAGCAAGCTTCCGGTTTCAAACACATTTTCAATTAGTTAAATAGTTTTAAAGAAACGCTTAGACTTTATTAAATACATTTAGAGCATCACCATGGCTACTAATTCCTTAACAGTCCTCGGCATAAAAAAGATACAAAATTATAAATAATTCATATCGCACATTCACAAAGAAGGAGCAGATAACCGACGTAACTTATGTTTCTAATATCCGAGCACTTAATTATCAATCAACAAGATAAATGATAAATCTCCACTTGTCAATTAAACCACTATACTACCTAATTACCTATATAGTCAGTCTATAGATGACCTTAAACCAGACCAATACCATGAACAACAACACGTGAGCTACATTTTTTCTAAGAAACAGAACCGTGTAACAATTGAAAGAATCAAAGATAACCACTCGAGGGTGGCCTAGTGGTAAATATGATATGACTGGCGGAACCAGGACTAAAACTGACTGCGTGCAAAAGATAAATAAATAAATAATAAAAAAATAAACTGTGGTATAAGAGAAAAAAAGAACAAAAAGTGTGGTTTCAATTGAAACGATTAGGTTTAATAGAAACCTACTAACGCCGATCAGCCCGACTGTACCAAATGCCCACCACTGGCCCTTCCCCTTTCAAAAAGAACGAAAAGCACACCATATAGGTCAGCAGTTGAAGAAGTTGATGGCCGGATTCAAGCGAAAAACGGGATAACCTGAGAAGGAGAGGTCTCCTTTCTATATGAAAGATGAAGATCTGGCTTTGAAGCCTCCTTTCCTGCTTGCCCTGGCCCGGCTTGGTTTAGAGATCGCAGGTGGCTATGGACGGGACCTGCCCGAGCCCGGCTTAAGATCAACTAAGTTAGTACTAGAAACACAATTCCTTTTGACCGGGCTCATTTGGGAAAATTTAGGATTTTTTTTTACCAATATTAGCATTGCGAATTAAAATTCCACCACTGGTAAAAGGTCTCAAGTTCAAATCATGCTAGGTGCAAACAACTATCAAGTGGCCAGGCCTAGCTTCCCAAAAAAAGAAAGAACAAAGATGCATATAAGTCGGAACAAATAACAGGATGTGATAAACAGCAGGGTAAAGTATTATACTAATAGTTTATTGATTTGAGTGAATTAGTGTTGAGATCTCAAGTGTATGATGAGATTTTAATAAAAATTGAAAATGAAGAGAGAGATACATGTGGGGTGATGAATTTAGCAGAAATGGCGGCAAAAGCGGCGTTGAGTCCAGCTGCAACCGCCCATCCATACCCTTTCTTCTTGCTGCTATCTGCCATTCCCCAATTGTATCATCATCTTCTTCTTATTTCATTTGCCTTATATTTAGGCTGTCTTTGGGAGAAACCGAACCGAACAAAAAACCTAAAAACATGAACCGAATCAATTTATATTGTTTAGGTGTGTTTTTTCGGCTCGAACCGAACGAACTGAAACCGAAAACCATAAATACATATAACCGAAAACCAAACCGAATATGGTCGGTTTGGTTTCGCTCGGTCCAGTCCGATTCGGCTCGATTTTCCGGCTCGATTCGATTTTTGGTCCGCTTTGCTTGTCCCTAGAGAAGGCTTATCGGTAGCCGGCTTGTATAATAAGCCTTGTTTGGCTTTTAGCTTCAAGGTTACCCGGCCGAATAAAAGGGGTTTAAAATTTTTAGACCAGGGCTTTTAAACTATTAATTACTTATTTACCCACAAAAATATTAAGCATATATGTAATTATATCTTTTTCAGTAATTTAGCAATAATAATCTCAAGCTTAAGCTAATTTGCCAGTTTATGAAAATTCAAATTTCAGTTTTGGCTTATAATATAAGCCTCAGTCTCAGCTCCGGCCCCAGTTCGAGTTCGAGCTCCAGCCCCATCCGCAACCCATTTTCATCAAACATACATTTTATCTACTTAGGGTATGTTTGGCACTAGTAGGAGCTGGAGTTGATCGCTGGAGCATATTACTGGAGTTTTTTTTCTAAACGTTAGTTTAATTAGCATTCTATTTAGTAGCTTATTTTTTTTTACATGCTCCTTCAAGCTATGTCAGCTAAACGAGACTTATTTTTACTTGTAGCTTATTTTTCTAAAAAAAAATAAGCTCATGTTATGATAAGATCTAATAAGTTCGCGCACCAAACATGCCCTTAAACTATTTAGTAGTAAATGCTTATAAAATACCAGTTATTTAAAGCGGTGATGGTGGTGGGTATGGTGGTGACAGTGGTGATGGGTTGGAGGTAGAAGAAATAGGTGTTTGGCTTAATGTTTAGATGTGGTGGGTACTGTGAAATTTTTTAAAAGAATGTTAATGGGGGCGGCGGTGGTGGTGTGGTGGCGTTTTAGATTGTGAGGTAGTGTATTTTGGTTTGCGATGAGTTGAAAAGGTTGAAGAATAAGAGGAATTTTTTTTTTTTTTTTTTTTTTTTTTTTTTTTTTTTTAAATTCGATAATTGGAAATGTCATGGACTATTGGTGTTATAGGGTGTTTGCACAAGAAAATGCCAAAGACGACAAAACCCTTGAAGCTAACGAGAGTTTTAATGAGCGTTAGATTTTTAGATCCTCATCGAAGTCAAATCAAAATGTTGGGGACTAAGAGCCTGTTTCTTTTTTCCTTACCATAAGGAATTAGGCCCACTATCATATTTAATATTGTTTCTTTATTGTGCGGGGACCATTTATTTCTTTTATTCCATGTGTATCAATGAATGATGCAAAGTGATATCCTCCTCATCCAGAGGCTAAACTAGATATGGACCCACATGGTCCCACTTGTACTTATAAACCCCTTAGAGCATAAGGTGTGTTGACTATAAGGGTACGTTAAGGTTTCACGTTCTTGCGTTAAACCTTGCGTTAACACACCATGATCCCACGTTAAGGGTGCGTTAATGTCCCACATTAACCCCTTAACGCTGCGTTAAGCGTGGCTTTAATAAAAATATAATAATAGTAATAAATACACTTTTGCCCCCTCTAATGTTTTTAGTATTTGAATTTAAAAAAAGAAAAAAAAAATTCCAAAACACCCCTTGGTTCTTAAACGGTACAGTTCGAGCGGGATAACCAAATTCAAATTCAAAATTCATTACAACACAATAAAAACATAAAAACGTAAAATAACGATATGGTAAAAAAAACGATACGAATAAAAAACACGATACGAAATTTAAAACACAAATAACAATACGGTATGAAAACACAAATCATCAAACGGTTCTCCTGAAGCTTTTACATAGATTTGTAATTGTTGATGAGATCTGACTTCTCCTACCACACTTGCAACATTTGTTCCCTAACCATCTTCAAGACGATATGAAGTTGCACATCTGTTTCCTCATTTCTTAATAGAGTTTGTAAACCGACACTGTTAGAGTGGTATTTATAGGGAAAAATAGCCGCTGGATGATATTTTAAAATTCAAATTCCAACTAAAAGTAACAGTACGAACTAAAATTCAAATTCAAACTTAATGTAATTGGTGTTTTAAATGTTATGTTAGTTATTAAATAAAGTATTAGTTTTAGTTTAGGGGTTGAATTTGAAAATAGTTTAGTTAAAGTTGAGTGATGATAATGGGTGTTTTTTTTAGTTAAGGTGAAAATGTTAAAGTTAATGTGGCGCTAACGTAGCAGTGAGTGAAACTTTAACTCATGGTTAAGACACCTTATGCTCTTAAAAAAAAAAAAAAAAAAAAAAAAAAAAAAAAAGGCCTAAATCCACTAAAAGACAGGCCTTTGGAACTAACGGTGTATTTACTAAATAGCCACACAACCAGTTTGATTTTGTTACACATCTTCTTCACTCTACAACATTTCGTTTACAACATCTTCAAAATAAGTATCAAAATCATCAAAATCAAAATCTTCCATTTTTTTATATGTTGGTTTTGTTTAATTTCTAATACTATCAAATCAAATGCTGAATTTTTTTCAATTATTTGTGTGTGCACACCATCTGTTTGATAAAATTGCTTATTTAGAAACTTGTTTGATGTTCATTATAACGTAAAGGATTGATTGACAATGTAAATTAAATAGGCGTTGAGTTATAGTATTGCTACACCCCACGCCCGCTTTGACCAAGAATTAAAATTTTTTGCGCGGAAACGCTTGACTTTGACGAACATTCTGTTACTCTTTTGACTATTTACAAAACTCTATAAACATTCAAACCTTGATACTATTTTTAAATATAAAAAGACTCAATTTCCTTCGAAACGCCAGGTGGCGCGACTCGTAACGACTTATGATTTAAAAGATATGATTTTCGAAAATTGACGAAATCTGAAAAACCGACCATATGGCCGTATGAAATATTTCATATGGTCGTATGGTCACCTCAGAAACTTTTCAAACCACTGACTCATGCATATGGCCATATGAAATATCGCATATGGTTATATGGTACCTGCAACAATTTTCAAAAATAAACATATCCTTAAACTTTACTTTAATTCCGGAAAACCAACTTCTATAACTCGACATATCACCAAAACTTCCAGAATTTATTAACATAACATAATAGATCATTTCCATAACCATTTGACCCGTTACAATCCAAAATGGGTATAAACACGTGTTATGCCAAACACCCCTTTTTAACTTGACCATAAACACATTAACCATACTATAACTTACCAATTGACCACCATTCCACTATAACAACCTTGACATAT
>LBNU01034867.1:0-44288 GCA_014162995.1 Artemisia annua
GGTAAGGGGTTATTCATAGATCTACATAAACCCTAATTAGGGTTCATCTATTGTTCATCCCCAATCAAGAATTGCTTGAGGTATGTTTACTATTTATGTTTTAGTTAACTTTTATTTGTTATACGTGATCCTACGCTTCCGCATCTATGTGCTACTCGATATTAGTAATTATATATGATAGTCATGATTATAAAATTTTAACACATTTAACCATCCATAAACCAATTTCAGATAGAGAAATGATAAAATATTCTACCAAAACCTCCTACTCATCCTCCTACCCATACATAATTGTGACACTTATTCATCATCAACATTCATGTACAAAATTTGTCCACGTACTTGTTTTCTAATATCAGAATCAGCTTAAAATAGATTTTCAATTGATAAGCATGCATGCTATTTCAGCTTTGTCTATGAAGCAAGTCAGCAAGACCACACCTTCACTAGGCAAAATGGAACATATCTATGCTTTTCTTAATTCTGATATTAACTTTTTGACCCGTGGAATATATAGTCACATATATTTGTATCTAATATATTGTCTATGAATCTTATAAGGCACTACAAGCATAACATAACCAAAGCTTTTGTGGAGTAGTCAAAGGAAAAAAGAATAAGTGGAGATGATCTACTTTTGTAGGTGCATCTAAAATGTGCGGGTTGGTGTTTCTTCTCATCCTTCTCATTTTAGTTTTATTCTCATTTGATCCTTACTCCTGGACGGATAAGGTAAAACGTTGGTTCAAAACATGAACTCTTGTTTGAGAATTATTCATACCCATTGATTTTTGTTATTACATGAAACTTATCCATGCGGACCAAGGAAATCGACGCCTGTTCCATTTGTATAGAATAATTATCACTTGTTCGAGTGATACTAGGGATGCTCATATTCCAATAGTCCTCTTACGTGAGTAAATATTGTACATTCGTGTCATTTTCAATTCTTTGAAACCTAAATTCTTTGTTATCGTTTGCATAATCGTATGTTAAAAGGTTATGTTTCAAACGGATGGATACACTCCCGTGCGACGTATTGTTTTGGAGGTGGTGCGTATGAGTCAGTCATCATTACCGGTTATCGACGTTTTATATGATGTTTAGAGTTTACTACTTTACTCAATATGTTGTCAAAACCTCAAATTATCTGGAAGAATACACCAACACCATTGCTACCTTTGTCGTCTCACTTTTGATCATCGTTGAATAGGAATCACTTTTAACCTATGCTTGTTCATATTCATCTTTTTTTCTCATCCTTAGAACTTTTCCACAATTTTGACTTTATATACATTCCTCTAACATTATTGAGTTTACATTCTTTTGGGTTTGACCCACCATGTGATGTGCTCTTTCACAGCTAACAAAATTTTTAACATTGTATTGTCTATCCCACGTCATGTAAATTTATGTTCAAGCATACATCTTTAGATAATTTTCTTTAATTATCAAGGATTTTACTGAAGCAACTTGGGTATTCTTTCGTAAAATACTAACTTATCTATGAACTATGACGTAAAATAAGATGTTTGTGTGGTTTACATTACAATCTAAAGCTATTATGGGATTGAACTTATGGTTCGAGTTAATTAGTTCAAATTCGTTTGGCTTATAAATATTCACGTTAAGTTATACGTAGCAACAAATTATCATGTTCCCCCTAATCCGTATATTTTAATTTTTACAAGTTAAACTTGATTTTCATTAAAACAAAATTGATTTTTAAGTAAATTTTCATATTTTGTGAGCAATGAAACATCTAAGAACAGTACTATTTCTATGACTTCATAGTCGTTTGATGTGTTGTTCTTGTCTCCTCTTCTACATCCCCGACATTATCAACATTATTGAACAAATATGAAAACTCTTCTTTTAGTACGAGCATTCATACTATCACTATTTGCTTCCAATTTCAATAATTAAATTCGTAGAAATCCTCCTTTACTTATGTGAAATATTACTGCTCTTGTTTTTAAAATGTATATAATCGTAAAGCGAACAATCTTTCTCTTGTTTAACAGTTAGAGGCGGATCCATAAATAGAACAAATATTTTTCACTACGGATAGTGTTAAAATGTATGTATCTGCCACCCATTTGCCTCAGGTATATCCACTCGAGCCTCGTAACATGGCAACGAAATAGGCAACCCTGCATTATGCTATAATAAAATTATACCGTAAAGTAGTAAAAAAAGATGCAACAATATACAACCAGCCAAAAAAACTCATCATCTCATTATATTTTGCTCATCATCATGAGATATACACACATGATTGAAAGTGATAACTGATATGTGTATGTGGGTATTGTCCCCAAAAAGGTAGATAATTTTTTATGACAAAATGATTTGTCATGAGACCATACTTGAAAAAGCTTTTGGGCTTAAGTTGATAGTGGATATTGTATATCTGCAAAAAGCAAATCGAACTGCTTAATTAATCATTGAAAAAACTAGTTAGTGTATTCCCAGTGTGCAGTCCACTTCCATTTGCATGCTCAAGTTTTTTATTTCCTTCTTCTATAAACTATATATGCAATAAAAATTTGTTTAATAACTTAGCTCAATTCTAATAATTCATTAATCATTGCTAAACCGGAAATTTAAATTATCGTAATCTAGGTTTATTCCTTCATCGATGGATTTTCGATCATTTGCAGTCTCCGAAGAACAAGAAGAGGGCGAGGGACTATAAAATTGGAGAATTGATTTGCACATTCAAGGTTTTGATTGGGACACTCTAATACTCTATTTTGTGCATAACATTGTTGTATAGTGTTTACACTGTATTATGTAAACTTATACAGTATGTGTCCCCATCAAAATATAAAGTGTGCAACTCACAGCTCGTAAAATTGGGACATACGTTCACCATCCAAATACCTACTTGTTGTCGAAATGAATCATTACTTAAGCACAATGGTTTAGAATTATTTATTACTAGCAAATGTGGTGTTAGGAAGCGTGAACTATGATGACATTTGACTAGACATCACTTATACAAATCTTTAATTATGCCATATTTGATTATAATTAAGTTAACCGGCTAAAATTATATTATGTGGTGAAAGTGAAACACTTGAATAGTAGTATTGTTTTAGTATAGACTATAGATATGTATGTAATCTGGTTCACTAAACATGTTGGCCCAAAACTCAAAACATCAATAACTTTTTAACATTTTGACTTAAGTTCTATATCTGTGTAAACTTTCACTTAGTTTAACAAAAGTTTCTAAACTACTGATCAAATGCTTAAACACCTCTTAAGATCAAACACCAGAAAACTCGTTAGCACAATTAATCTCACTAATATCTTGTAACGATCGCCGATTAGCAAAACAGGTAATTCGAAATGCATTATTAATCTACAAACTACAAGTTCAGTATAGTCCATAATACACCATTTCAAAACAAATTTAGCCTAAACCAAAACAGTAAAAACAAACCATACTCACAAATCACCATCAGGCCCTCGACTCGAACCAACAGGACTAATCGGCTCACTCAAATCGTCATCCGACTCATCAAAATCTTCTTCCAGCTCAAGTACCGAAATAACATCACTAATACCATGAATCACAAGCCAATCACTATAATACATATCCGGAAACACAATGTTAACTTCATTAGCCTTCAATGTAACACCAGATCTCGTGACATTAACCCGAAAACCATTCAGAAAAGTACCCACACTCAAAACCGACCCGTTTTCAATACTAACTAGCTCGTTCAACGAGACCTTACACGGCAACACGTGTCGTAAAAACAACGACGGATAATCCGGAAACCGATCCGAATAGTCAACCATTACTTCATCCACAGGCGCAAAAATAGTCAAACCATTCCGTTGACTTTGACTTTGACTTTCCTCAAACCCTAACCCTAACAGCTGCAAATTCAAAAATGAAGCCATAACAGAATAGCCTCTAGATATCAACACATTTCCGGCATCGTGAAACGCGCCGTGATCACCGCCGTTCACTTTCCGGCAACCGTTTCCGCCACCATTCGGCGCCGGAGCATCGGCAACCCGAAAATCCGGGTCGAAAAAATTTTCCACTCCATAAACCGCCAAAATGCCGTCGTCAAAAACCGGCGAATCAGTGACTCTGACGTTATTTATCGAAATGTGATTGGATGATGACGTGGAGGTAATGACCAGGTAGTGATCTGATAGCATTGTAGGGATTCGGGTTCGGGTGATGAGTGATCGGAGGCTCGAAGACGAGAAGATTAACGGCGAAAAATGGTACTGGACGAGCGAAAGTGACGGTTGGCCGAAATGTGCGAAAATTAGGTCCGGCGGAGCGAAAATGGTGGCGGAGGTGGTTTCGGAAAGTAACGAGTTCGCGTTTTCGTTTAGAGTTAACGACATTGCGATGTAGCCGGAGTTTTGGAGTGTTTCGGCTGCGTTGGTGAGTGTTTCGGGTGGGATTGCGGTTATCGGGGAGAGGATTGTTAGGATTAGGAGGAGGGTTAACGGGATTAGGATTCTCGGGTTTTTCGCCATTGGAGAGGAGCGGTGTGAGGTGGTTGGTTACGGTGGTGGAAATGGTGTGTTTTTGTTGAAATTTTTTTGGCGGGAGAATCTGTTGTAAAGTTGGGCTAGGTGGTTATGTTAAGTAGTTTGGTTGTGAACTATTAAATAACCGTTGATTAATTATTATATGATTGGATAATGCAACCTAAAAATGTAGAAACCTAACAAGTAATTTGGTTCATGGCAAGATCGAGATGCTACTATGGATTACTTTTCTTTTTTGCGAGATCGGAATTGTAAGATCGAATCGAAATCGGAAAATTCTACTTAAATGTTTAAAAGTCTTACTTGTCTAGAATTTGTATTCAAAACTGATTATATAACAAATTTATGAAGAAATAAGAGTTCTGAAAGTTATAATAATATAAAAATATAACGTGTAATGCTTTAAAATACTAAAACATCCTCTTTTAATCTAAAATTCTATATATTCTATTCTTATAAAACATTTATACAATAATATACTTTAACAAAATTCTTTCATTTATAGTTTATTAGTTAGTTAATTTTAAGGAATTAGAATCGAATCGGATCCAGATTCTATGGCAAGATCAAGATACTACTGAAGATCGTATGCCTTTTAAGATCCTATGAAAGATCAAACTCGTTTGTGCTTGACGAGATCGTAAAATCAAAAGATCTATCAAGATTTTAACAGCTATGCTTTGCTTGTGAACTTGTGATTGATTGAATAAAATTCTAACTGTAGCATAAGTTATTAACAAACCAGTGATTTAAAACAATAGTTTCTTAAACTATACATACTGAATATTGATACATTCATATTCTATCTAAGGGCATGAATGGCAGAAATTTAGGGCCCGTTTGGTATATGGGTGTGAGTGGGTTTGGATTCAAAGAAAATTTGAATCTAGTGTTTGGTACATATTTTTTTAAATGACACTTGGTATAGAATGATATATTTGATAGGAGGCTAAATTGGTATCTTTTGATGATACTAACCAATAAGAATCTCTCTCTTTCATGTGGAGTCATCTTTTTTTATTTTATATGTGTGTATCTCTCTCATTCTTTTTAATAATATAATAATTTAAATAATAGTTCAAAAACATTAAAAAGCAATATTTCATATATAATTAAATATTTTTTCTTTGTCCCCATTATTTTTCTCTCTCCTCCGTTTCTTTCAATCTACGCCGAATCCAAATCTTATTCTAAACCCTTGAGCATACCAAGCGCACCCTTAGATATTGCTCTCTGATCAACCAACACATAGATGCATAATTTACAGTTCAAAATTTGAAATGAATAAATAAAGCAAAACAATAAGACAAAAATAACAACTAGTACCAAGTACCAACAATCATACTGTAAGATAGATTTAAGATGATGTAGAAGTAGCAAAGAGCAAATCATACAAATCACTCTTCTCTCTCCCCATGGAATTGGGAATTGTGGCCATTTAAGCTTTTATTAAACATCCACAAAGCAAGAGAATGATTTTGATACACATACACTCCACTTTAGACTTTTTTGTCAAACATGGGTGGCGCATAAAGTGACGGAACAAGCGAAAAATAAAACAATCTGATGGATGTTTTACATGAAGTCCTCTTCGAGTTCCTGTAAGGTTTTGTGGGTTGAAGCAATCTCTTTGTTGGAAGTCATTTTGTCAGCAACCATGAGATTTTTGTAGCTCCTTACCTCAGCTTGTTTCTCCTTTTCAAGCCTCTCCATTTCCTCGCGTCGTTTCTGCATCATCATACCATCATTCCATTATTATTACAGCTTCACATGTAATAAAAGCAAAGCATGGCGATGGCACTAAACTATAGAAAGTTTTCATATACAGAGAGATCATGGCATCATGCATAATACAAATTTGAACTTCTTCATAAGAGTAACAAATTATATCAGCTCACTAATAACTAGGCGTGGCAATTCATAAAGACATGAATATACGGATCAGACACAAAATAAACAGGTTTGGATTGTGGGTTCAAATGTGATATGGTAAGCGCGACGAGCTCGTTAAGTCTGCATGTCACTTCAGGCCTCACCAACCAACTTGTTTATCTTATTGCAATAAAAATGGAACAACCATGAGTACTAATTATGGGGTGTTTTAAGATTTCAGTACTCCTGTTTTGTTTAGACTAAATGATGGTTTTTATTCTCTAGTCTCTTTGTGTTATGCAAGCAATCAATTAGAATTTTAGTAATGTTTAAATCTTTTTGGAGTTAGGTTGACCCACCAACATATTTGACCTATTTAACCCACCAACCCATTCGACTTTTGGATGATCGGGCTATGCACAATGTGTTTGGTTCCCTGTGTCATAGCGTATCCATCATCTTGACACAGATAATCAAGCATGACTTGTTATTTCATTGCATTCCACCTCTGGCCATTGAATATAAATTAACAAAATGGGAGGAAACAAATTCTAATGGCAATTATTTCGCAAGTCCATAAAATAAAGTAAAAGCCATCATGTAAATAGCTACATGATATTATAATTGAATTGTTATTGCGTGAAATTTAGTATTTAATAAGCCACTCAAGCTAATATTTATACCAATGGACTAAATCAGTAAAAACCCTGTATCCATGATGAATGCGTACAGGCAGTGAGTCAAAATGGGTAACTTTTGTGACAATCAAAACAGGTCGGTCCGGGTCGACCTAAAAAACCTTTCTTCTATAACCTTCTTAACTAATTAACAAATGAATTGTGTCAACATTTGATTGAAAGTTGTACTACATTATTTCACAGATAATCTAATACTTTTAATAAAAAATCACGTTGGAACTTGGATGCAGTAAAACTAGGACTTTGGCCCCAACCCATTAATTTAGCAGAGGTTCCATTTTTATTTGAACTTGTTTTGCTAATTAGGCAAACAAGAACACCTTGACCAGTTCCCAAGCCAACAGGTTAAAACCGCCACCTCTGCCTATATATGTACATATTATCTTAGATACTTCCAAAGATATAACTAAACAGATATACTTACTTTGTCTCTCAGCTGCAGCTTCCTTTCTGCCCTTTCTGCTGCATTGACTGATTCACGCTCAGCTACACCCACGGACAATGAAATTAAAAGACATCAGAAAAAAAATTCAATAGCTAGCTTTCACTTGTTGATTCTGATTTTGTCACTAGAATTCAGTTTCTGAAAGTTAAATGGAGGTTTCGAAAAAACTTGTATAAAAGAGTGAGTACCTTTGAGATCAGGTTTTCTTTCCACTTTGGTACGGTTCAGCCTATTAACAACCTCATTAATTCGCTTCTCCACTCTCACAGTGCGCACCTGAAAACAGATAACAATCTCTGCTGTGATAACTGAAGTCTGAAGGACAGTTCAGAAAGCAAAACAGAGGTGTTACTCACTGCTTTATTGTTGTGGAAACCAACTTGACCAACATCCATGGCTGGAGTTTTCTTTAAGTTTTGCCAAGGAGTATAAACAACATCTATGTTGTTCACTTTGTTTCCTGCATCAGCCATCAGGCACACAAATATCACAATACAAGACAGAGGAGGTGACAACGTTAACCCACTTATGTATTAAAGTTGCAATCTAATGATCACGAGTCAGATAGGTAAAATTCAAAAACCTCCTCAATTTAGATAAAAACACAAATCAATATTTTAATAATGGTTTTTTGCTATCATATTCAATGATTCTACTTATTCATAGAAATTAAAGAGTTGGCAGGTCAACCCAGTTTGAACTAAAGCTGTTTTAACAAGACCCGCTCCCATAGTTGTCGACTCATGACTAAACTCTTGTCTTGAAATCCTGAATTTCCGCCTACTGACTCAAATTATGAGAGTCATGATATAGTGATATACCTTTAAAAGAAATTGGTGACGCACGTTTGAAAACAAGATTTAATTGATCTCTAAATTTATTTCGAACAAACACAAAATATAAGTGTGATCATAAGGAGGAGGTTAGTTGCCTTGGATGGAATTTGCTTTGACAAGTTGAACACAATCTTCAAGAACCCCTTCCGATATGTCATCAATTGTCTGGCCCTTGCGCATCCTCAGATAGACGTGGGCAGAAGACATTTTATCCACATGGAACCTGTGGTAACAAAAAAATCCTGTATGAAAAACTAGATTAAGGTGATAATAATCAACTGACAAAAAAAGTTGCCCAAAAATTAGGTTCGCCAGCAAAATGATACACCAAAGAACCTTAAACAAACTCTTCAAATAAACTCCAATCAAAGGAAAAGGTTCTGTAATAAAAAGCACATGTCCTTCTCAAGAGTCATCTTATTCAACTATGATAAATAAATAAATAAATAAATAAATAAAAATAAAAATAAAAAATAAAAAAATTGAACAAACAAATTACATCCTTCACTCTTCACATATGTCTCTTTTCTCTTCACTAATGTGTATCTTTAGCTATTTCCTTTCCTAATTGATCAATTTATATGGGTGTCGAATGTCAGATAATATGATTATTAAATCAACTTGTCATCTTTTAATTTGATATGCCTTGAAGTTGGCACTGTTCTGATGCAAGACGTTCAGAACAATGGTTGTATTTATGATTACATGTTTTTAGAACTTTCTTTAGGTTCATGTAGTTAACTTTCGGCCCTGACATACGTTTATTACTTGACTGATAAGAAATTTCCCTTGGTATTTTTATATTTTTATTTGTTTTTCCACCTTATATTTTGCAAAGCTTTCAGGGAAGAAAAAATGAAAACTTAATCTGACACATCCATAGTCGTGTTATTAAGATTTGCGCACTGAAAAACCTTATTTGTGGCATGTGTGTTCCATAATCTTTAAACATAAGCCCAAGTTCACATATTGATATTCTTTTATCGTCATATGTCAACATTATTGTAAGTAGATGCGGAGATGAAAAACTAAAATTATCAGTAAGCACTGCTGTCCAAACTCCAATGTCATGAACAAATGACCTGTGTCTCACTCCAAAGGTACAGAAAGTTCATACTAACAGATATGAATATGCTGATCTGCTCCAGTACTCAGAACAGCCATATCGGCCCAAATATTCACTTCATCTTTACAACTTCGTATTTTAACTCCAAAGACACATAAGTAGCTATTATCATTTAATTACACACATAACAGCAGACCCAATGATCCTTTAGTTAGTCTATTTGGTAGAAAGTAAAAATGATTTCCTAATCCATGATCTACTCTCTTAAAACTTGGTGTGAAGCTAGTCTCCTCGTTGTCTTTTGCATGTTAACGCTACTACTAAATTAGTTAATATCTTCCATTCCAATAACCCAGGCCATAAATAATATAGTTTTTTTTAGAACTTCTACTTTTTTGTGTCGTTTCCTGATGTCATCTTTGCCTTTAATGGGTTTAATACAATTAGTTAATTACAGTATGCAGATGTCGTTTTGTTTGTATGAAGAATCTATCCCCTTAACACAAACAAATGCTCCCATTGCTAAATCCTCAAAACAAAGGCACAGTTATTAACAATTTTCGGTGAACAAAATTTCAAGAAACAATTGCCTAGCTTTTAAGTTGCAGTATGAACCATTATAGAGTTAGCATGTGAAATGTACATGGGAAAATGGGAAGGTACCCGTAACCGACAACCCAAAATTGTAATAAAACACCTACTTATGTGTGCGTGTGTACTAAACTCCATTAATGAAAGTTTAACATCAGATTCCTTTTCTAATACTCTGCGTTCATATAGAATCCCTAGTCTAGCTTTGGACCTCTTGTCATTTATCATATATTTCTATCAAGTTGATACAGCCCATAAATCAAAACTTACACACATATAAAATAACCATTTTCATGAATGAAGTTACATTAAAGAGGTAAAGGAATAATGATAAAGTTGGATATGAGTTAAAAAAAGAATGAACGGGTAGATTAAACGGAAGACTTGTGGAAATGAAATGATTAGGATTGATAATAATACCAGATGTCTTCAGGGAAACCGTATTTGATAAGTTCTTCGTTCTCAAACTTGTCAAGACCCATGAAGATGGTGTAGTCTCCGGCTTCTGGTCTAGCTTTAAAGTAAAACACCATCTTTGATATCTTCTTTCTTTAGAGTTGCTTCTTGTGTTTACAAAAGGTGATCAAATAACTGCTAATACCGTCACCAAACACCTGAAAAACAAAGTTAAGAAGTTCAAGATTTTATCAAGGTTCGTAAAGAAATAATAACTTTGATTGCAGACAATGAAGCGTTTTACTGCAAGTTTGAATGTTATACTAAATAAACATCTTAAGAGCGGGAGTACAACTTATATATTGAAGAACACAAAGAGGCAACGATCTCTATTAGGATCATGTGTTAAGATTCGACATAATCATGATAAAGCATTGAAAAAATTCAAAATTAACGATTGGAAAAGCCCATTGAAGCATTACAGTGGGGTATGCATTACAAAATTTCTGATTTTCCAACAACAATCAACAAAACGGCCATTTAAAACTGGTTCACGGAAAAAGATATCAAGTATACGGTTCCATTTGTCAACACGTACTGAACTTAAGACTATGGCTAAATATTGTTTCATAAACTATGCCATAACAAGTAAAAGCAAACAACCAATTGACCCACGGTTTCATAAGCGTCTTTTTTGTCAACCAGTTTGTTTGTTGCTTTTATTGTTAAGGCACGGTTTATGGAACCGTATATTTAGCCATAATCTCAATCTTCCGTACCAATTGATTAATAAATTCAAACAAACAGTCAAAATCTAAATGAACTAAAAATCGACATTCAAAGCAACATGTGATCCTATCACTATCAAAGGCAATTTAAAACATATTGTCCTCTAGAATACCTAATCAATTAAAATCTAAAATAGCTCAAAATCAAGACACGATTCACATAAGCATACTTGAAACTAACACAATCTGACAATCATATAAACCTAAAACAAACAAACATATATTATCGTATAGAATAGAATACCTAAGGAAAAACTATTACAACCTTAACATTCCACATAAACATACATCAAACTAGAACTAGGATATATTCTAATGAATTAACATCTAAAACAGCTCAAAGCTAACTAACAAATAACAATTAAAACACATCATCCAATAAATAAATAGAAAACCTGTAAAATAGATAAAAACCTAAAGCAATTATAATAATGAAAGAAGATTTGTATGGATTGTAAACAAATGAAGGAAACGTACTTTGATTTTAGGGTTAGATTAAAATGAATGATACGAAGAAATTCTCTCCTCCGTATGTGAAAAAGGGGGAATTTGGGGTTCCTTTTCTTTCTTTTATATTATTCGTGCTTTTTGTTTTGTTCTACGGGTTATATAAGTGGGTGGGCCGCTTGATTTGGGTTAGGAAAGTGCAAAGAAAAGTACATCTATACTTCTATAGCTTCATGTAGTTCAACACATTATAAACATACGTTACGAGGTGGATCACCCGCGCGTTGCCGCGGAATTTTTGCCAAAGTAGTTAGTGCACTTAACGACCGTTAGTTATAAGGACTTAATTTGTAACGAACCTGTAAGACGAAAGACCAATCGCAGGCGGAATCTAAAAAAAAAAAAAGGTTAACGGTCGTTACTACTTAACTTAACGACCGTTAGTTATAAGGACTAAATTTGCAACGAACCTGTAAGACGAAAGACCAATTGCAGGCAAAATTTTAAAAAAAAAAGTTAACGGTCGTTAGTACTAACGGCCGTTAAGTACTTAACGACCGTTAAATACTTAACGACCGTTAGTACCGTACATTTCACTATTCAATGTGAGGGCTTTACACTGTAGCACAACAGTGTTTTTTTGCTACAGTGTTTGGGGGGGTTGCTCCCTGATAAATGTTATATATAGTAATGTTATTGTAACAAGTTTTTTCATTATACTTTTTCTTTTAAGATATAGATCATCTATGTAACTTAGCCGAAATTAAAGCAATGTACTATCAGGTAACTTTTTAGATTTCAACTAAAATTATAGTAGCCCATTATTTTACTTAGGCTAAAGGGAGTGGTGGTGACCGGCTTACAATTCACATAATCTGTCATATTAGCTTTCTTTCTTCTTTTACTTCCTCTCACACTCTCTCTCACCTTTCACATATTTTGGTCACCTTTCATTAAAATATCAACTTTATATAAATATATCTCATTAAATATCTCACACATACTCACAAAACAAATAAAAACATTTACTTTTCGGAAAAGAGCCCCATGTTTTTGCACTTCACTTTGGTGAGCCGGTCACCAAACTTATGCAATTTGAGCATGACATCTGACTTCCATTTTGGTGGTCACCATCCACTTGGCACTAATTGTGAGCCGGTCACCCACTACTCCGGATGGCCTTATAGCAAGGATCGCCTACTTTTTAGCATGAGTATTAGCCCTTTCATAGAAATGTTATAGTAAAAATGGATCCAAAGCTATACATAATAAAAGTGGAAAATTATTGACTTTTGAGTCAATAAAGGTGAAGTAAGAAATATAGAAGGAGTAATAGGAGTATCAATGTTATGTCAGAAATACTTAATTAGAATGATTTATAATCTTCTTATTTAAATGGATTGAGACTCCTTTTTTCATTTAAATAAAGAAATTGTAAATCGTCGAACCATAAGTTTATAATTCCCTGCTTACATAGATTGGGTCAACTTTTGATGTAAAAAAGAATTGTAAATGAGTGGGCTTACGTGTATCAGATATGGCGTGAGTATGGGTAGAGAGTTAAAAAATGAAAACTAAAACAAGTTAGCGTTGTAACTTGTAAGAAAAAAGACTAGTATGAATGAGAATTTGTGAAGGCACTAAGGTTATGTGTGAAATCTTAAGATGGATGCCTAGAATGAGTTTGTACATTAAGTTGAAATGATAGACGAGTAGGTAATTCCTGAAGATTCAAAAAGGAAGTTGCTTAAGTAATGCATGGTGTTGAAATTATAACTAGAAATCGGGAAGAAGTTACCGGTTTTTTAGATAAGGGATTTAATGTGAATAAAGAAGATCTTAGAAAATAGATATTGATATTAAGTAGTGCATCGTTGAATGGTGTGGGATTAGTGTCAAGTTTGACTTATGCAAAGTTAAAATAGTAAATTTTTCCAAATGACAAGTCGTCATTGTTGGAAATTTTAGATAAGAATGATGTCATTCTGCACGGCCCCAACAAAGAAAAAACGGTTTTGGAGGTTAATGCTATTGAGGTTAAAGAGGTTGTGGTTCATCAACATGTGGACCTTATGGAGGTTAATGCTATTGTTGTTGAGGGTCCTGTTAATGATCTGATACATGATGTATCTCAGGCAAATACTCAACTTGCAATTGTTGTAGACACAGTTGTGTGTCCTTCTTCAAATGCTAATGTTGTAAGAGAAATTGATGAAATACCAGACGAGGCAATGTAAACAGAGCGTTGAGATTAAAGCGGTTGCGGTTCATCAACATGTGGAACTTATGAAGGATGAGCGATCTGAAGAAGTTGCTAATCATTCATAGTATATTTTACTTGAATCATTTAGACAATTTGCAGCCAATATTTCATTCACATGTTTACTTTGATCATTCAGTACATTATGGAAATAATGAGTTTAGACCATCGTACTTTATGCTTTAATATGTCCCAGGATCATATCTTGAATTTACATATGATTGGTTCATATTTACTAACATTTGTTTGATTGGTTCATATTTACTAACTTGCAGCTAGGAAGGTGTTCCATAGAGAACTGATAGGGAACTTTCTGTTCATTTGAAAATTGAAACATTAAGGTAAATAGGTGATTTGATGATATGAATAACTGATAGGGCATTTGGCATTGCACTTTGAAAGTGATTTATCAGTTTTTAATTTATAGTTTTTTGAATTATAGGGAAGCTCAGATTTATCTAAAGGCATTTCACAAGTTAATTCTGAAATAACCAAAAACTTCCAGCCAAATACGCGAACAACAGAAGCAAATCCAAACACTTTATCCTGCAGCTGATTATCTGATTCTAATTGTTTATATCACATGATCACTTTTGAAAGAAAAAGTTGCGAGAAAGAATGGCAGCCATTAAAGACCAGGAGATTAGCATTCAGTAAAAAAACTTGGCAAGTAAAAGGTACCCATTTTGGAAGATCAATGTAAACCAACTTGACCCGTTTACTGCAAGTCTGCAACACTATCAAAGTTTCCCATTTTGATCTCTTATTCAACATGTTTCAAAAGTCCCTTTCACCGTATCAATGGACTTTCATACAAAATCATGTTAATTGATATCACATACAAAACCTTTGGATTGGTAGGCCATGGTTCATTCTTTTTATATTGAATTATGTGGAGATATTATTTGAAGTTTTGAACAACGAATGCCATTTCCCTTTGTTTACTTGCATTTTCGTACAAAAGACATATCATACTGGATTGGCTAAAATGATGCGGAAAGATTATTTGAACAACGAGCATTTCCTTTTGTTTACTTGCAACTTAGTTTGTTAGCATGGCCTAGTGAAAGGGTATTCGGTCAACAGCCCAAGTTATCAATGTCCTCTCGCTATAGCAATCTTAAAATATCCTGTTCTCTCCTTCATGTTTTTGTTACCATCATGAAGATATCCACATGTTCGTACCATTAGGTTTAATTTATGTTGTAGTAAACGTGAACCTAAGTTTGTTGTTATTGATGTTAAATAGTCAATTGATGAAAAAGATCCTGATGATCTTTAGTCTTCACCGAAACTATAGTTGCTTAACAGATTAAGCTAAAGTCCATCTTCGAACTCTAATCATACTAAAATGGACACTTTAGCAAAGTTGAAAGTTTGATAGATAAACTATTTGAAAAGTGATGTGTAACAAAAATATCAAAATATTTCCATACATCTAACAAACATGTATCTAAGTCGTATGGCATTGATTATTTATATCTTTTAACTTTATATATTCAAACTCTTTCTAACTAATACAAACGTCATCAAAAAGTAGTATACACGGGTAACGCACAGGTATTGCACTTGTATGTTATGGGCCTCGAGACCACTTTTATTCTTTTGTTATTAATTAAAAGTCTTGGGGTAATATCCAACATGTTTCTTTTAATATTCCTTTGTTGCATCAGTGAAATTTCTTTTGGAACGAATAAACGAGCTTTTATCATCTAGATGTGCATTAGAATATTGTAATTGTCAAAAACATGTATAGATGATAAACAACCTAATTATTTCGAGTAAATACTTAAGTTTTAATTTTTAAGTTAACATTTTTCATAAAAGGATACACAAAAAAAAATTCGTAAATAACGGATACACTCAAAAAACTGAAGAATAGCCTAGGAGTTATATAATCGATATGGATATCTATTCATATCCTGTTTTATCGTAGCAAGATAAATACGCAAGAACGTACAACCCAATAAATATCATACAATACGGAGTATAATATATATCATAAGTAACACAAACTTTTCGTACGTAGTTCCATTACGTCTTTCTTCACTTTCCTATAGATTTTTGTTGCACAATCTATATATACGCATAAACCTACATAAACTTATAATCAATCATAGTTTATGTTACTTGCTTTTGCAAAACGTTCATAACCAGCAACGCTAACAAGTCCACAGGTCTATCTTAATTCTTTGTTCGTTTTTGCTCATGATCGTAAGGTCTATATTTAACGAGCGATGCTCGGGTTACAATTGGATTTTATTGCATGAACACATGAAGACAATGCAAGAAGAATATTGAGTGGCAGTTTGTCCGATTATTAAAGTCTTTTCTATCGTTAACAGTTATGGGATTAAATATTGCTCATAACAAGATAACAAATATCCAAAAGACAACATTTAAGTTTATCTAAGCAAACTTGTATTTGCTCCTTTTTACCCTCCTTATATTCATCGACATTATGGTATGATCAGTTACACTCGAGAAAATATAAGCACGTTTGTGGTTTATTCCTGTGAATGTAGTTTATTATATGGTGATAGGTTTTGTGTTGGGGGTGATTGTCGTGTTTGGATATGGTCGTCACCACCAGATGTTGTTAGGTCACTATTGTTGAACTATGTGTGGAACACGGGTAATTCTTCCTATTGCTATATTGGGTTCGTTTGCGTAGTCGTATAATCTGTGGAAAAGATTGTGCTGTCGAGAGGGGTGGCTATGTGTCTTTTGCTCCATGGGTGTCGGTTGTTGTGTTTGTATACGCTTATTTACTATATGATGGAGCCTCCTGCTGAGTATTATGAGATTGTTGAAAGATGAAAAGCGTTAAATATATGTGTGGCAGTGAAGACAAAAAAGTGATCTTTTTAGAGAGCCATTGATTAGCTAATATGTTCAGATGAATGAAGAAATGCAAGCACGTGAAAACACGAACTACTGAAGGCAATGAGATTAAAATTGTACGAAAAGATTAGAGTTGTTGCCGGAAAGACTCCCAATCCAAGAACAATTTTTCAGCCTCCAATCATAGCTTCTTTGCTAGCGTATTAATTCGTAGGTTGGTCCTCCAAGTGGAAAATCCTTTGTTTTGGACATGAATGTCGGCCCGCTTGCCTTTTGTAACGGTAGTTTAGAGATAATTCGGAAGGCTATGGTGCCTTCGGTTATGCTTGTTTTAGGAGGAATGCTTGCTGAGGGTCCAAACGTATCTAAACTTGGAGTAAAAACGACTATTGGTATAATCGTGGCTAGATTATTAGTGCTACCAATTTTAGGAATTGGGATTGTTTCCTTGGCTGATAAGAAGCATCTATTTGTAGATGATGATGCTATGTATAAATATGTACTTTTGTTGCAGTATGCGACTCCAAGTGCTATTCTTTTGGGAGCTGTGGCTAGAATGAGAGGTTATGCTGTTAGCGAGTCCTCTGCACTTTTGTTTTGGCAACATATATTTGCACTCTTTTCACTGTCCTTTTACATCTTTATCTACTCTAAACTGGTAGCACTTACATGAGGCCGTACATATAGACATATAGTATCAGTTTTTTTTTTTCTTCAGAAGATTGGAGTTCTGGGTAAATGATGGTGAAGAAGAAAGCATGATAATTCAACTTTTGGGAACATACGCCAGAATTCAAAATGTTGGATGCACACAGAAGTGGAGGCTTATAGTAAAGAAAGTAAATTATAGGTAGAGGCATATATCTTCAGGAATTTTTAGTATTAGATTAACTAATTTTTATTAGTTGTAACTGATATCTAAATTCTATAATGGACAAATTTACATCTTGCTGACCCGTTTTGGTAAGAGCTTTCTAGTCTACTGATTTTACTAATGCTTCATGATATGATTGTGTTTTAGTAACGGACTCTTTAAGCTATTATGTTTGATTGACCATTGCCATTAAATGACCGTAATAGCAAAATGAGAAGAAAACACTGCTATTGTAATGGACAGTTTTGGTGAAATATGCCATATATTGTGTGTGTGTGTATGGTTTTNCGTATGTGCATGCATGTGTATGACTGTGTGTGGATGTTTAATGTTAATTATTCACACATTAATACATCTGTGTGTGAATCTGAGTATATAGCAGCCATGCCTTAAAATCGTTCCCCTCTCCTATAATCTCACAAAGTTAGAGAAAATGTAACTTTGATAGTTAATGGGTAGTATCTTGGTGTGAATTACGACATTGTGAAGACTCCATGATTAAATAAATTAAGCTAAAAGACCTTACTATGTTCTTTCATCAATGCATAATGGAAATTCTTAATTTTATTCAATAATTTGGTATGTGACTGGCACTTCAGGCTTAGGGTTGTAGATTTCGGTTCGGAAGTCAGATTGCATATTCTTTTGGAGGCACAGCATTTACAGGTTAGAGGCTTTGCTGAGTTTCCATAATATATTGATTTGTTGATCATAGAATTAGTTTTCAGGTGTTTGATTGCCTTCTTTCTCTTATTATTCTTTTCAATACCATCGTGTGTTTCTTCTTATAATCTGACTGTTGTACATATGTATATCCTTTTAAATTTTGTGGAAGTTTACGAGGCTTATGAAGGGATTGACTAAACGTATTTTTATTGTAATCCTTTTGTATATAAAGAGGTTTAGATTCATTAAAGACTCTTTTGCTCATCATTTAATTACTTGTTACATTTGCTGCTACAACTTTCAAAATGGCACGTGATCAATAAGGCATGCGGCTTAAGAGTGCTATTGCTTTTTTACATTGTACTTATGAAAACCAAATATACAGATGATATCCCTGCTATTAGATGTCGAGCACCTTGAATGAGTCTGCTATCACTTTAAGCTGGTTTCTTACTCTTCTCCATCTTCGCTCATTTGCTCCAACAATTAGTGTGTAGTATCTCCCTGTTTCAGGAGTTCAAATTCACATGAATTAATGTTGGTGTTCCGTAAAGGTGGCCGTTCATACCAATTATTTATGATTTGTTCAATTTTGGGTTCTGTTTGGAATGGGGCAAATCGAGAATTTTAGGTAAAAGGGGAATGGGTCGACCCAACCTGGCATCGAAATACCCGAGCCCAATGTTATGTTTTACCTAACCCACCCATTTTGCCGATTTTATCTATGTGATTATGTGACATTGTGTCTTACCGTTTCTAACAGCTATGGTTGTGAAAGCTGCTCGGGCGAAGTTTGGTGAGGTTTACTCAAATGTGTAGTAGTTTTTGCCATCCGTAGTCCTCTGCAATGTATAACCACTAAACAAGCGTTTGTCAAAGATTAAAGAAACCTTGTTTAGGGATTCATAAAATATGATTGGCCAAGATTTTAAGGATTCAGACCTCTTGCATATCAAACACATCCGGGACCTGAGTCGGTGTCGAGTACATGTTTTACGAAGTGGGCTACAACCTACAAAATGAAACTGGGTGCTTTAGAATTCGAACAAAACTAGGAAAAGATACCAAGTTAAAGAGCCACGTGATTTTTACCTTCTCTATTGGACCCATTTCACAGATATTTGACAGTTCGAAGATAAGAGCTACCGTCAATACAGAAGGAAAAAAAAAAAAAAAAACAAACTAGCTGCAGTAACCACTCAAGCATACATGTATCATGACTATGATGATTATTAGAAGTTATTCACTCTATTCAAATTTGCATAAAGGTATTTAAGGAATTATGAGGATCTATGTGAAGTCAAAGCCTCAAAAGGGTTATGTAACTTATGTAGAGATAGATCTTCCAAATTGGCTGTTTAGACTTATAATATTCATGTTGGGACCATGAATTTGAATTAGTTAGACAAGTCAAGTTGCCTGTGTCAAGGAAAATCAATTAGTTTAGACAAGTCAAGTTGCTTGTGACAAGGAAAATCATGGCTGTATAAATGTTGCCTAAACATGTTATTGTGGTGTCATATGGTATGCTATTGACCCATATGGCTTCTTTTTGTTCTTGGTCAAATATTTGAAACCATGGTCAAAGTCAAATTATATAAGTTTCTATCTTCTTCATATTCAGCACAATTTCCCCCTTTTTTCTGTGTTTTATAACTTTCTAAATTAATGGCTTTTAAAAAAATTACTTTTTTGTTGTTGCAAAATTCATATTGAAAAAGACACATTCTTAATGTTGTAGTCAATTAGTGTTTATTATTCGTATGTAAAGAAGATATGATTTTAAGTTTCCTTCCTCTTTGCGAACAAAGAAACATTTTTGTCGGATGTGTTACGTTTTCTTGCTACACAATAATAATCTTGATACTCAAAAAGATGTAACAACCTTAAAGGTTATTGTTAAGCAAATAACTCTATAACGATACACATATATATTATTCTTATTGGATGGAAATCTGATAAAAGTGAAAACAATTTCGATAAACGTGGATGCAAAATCAATACTTGATTTTCATCGGATGAACTGTTTATATCAGCAAAACCTAAAATATACATAAACGAAGAAAATGCAAAAGTTGCCTAAGAATTAGTAATCAGATTTTTAGGATTTATACAGCATAATGACTTACTACGTAGAAGAGAATAGACTAATTATGAATGAAGTTAAGAACAAAAGTGTTGAGTATACAACATAGTTAAGAACATAGTTACAACATAGTGAGAAAGAATATATAAAGGCATTTTTTTGGTACTATCTTATCTTTGAAAGATACGCATGATAGTTATTGTGGAAAAGGCAAAAGAATACACAGCGTGAGGCTCGCCTTTCTTATGGTCCCTCGCATTCTCTATGGTCCCGTATCTATCTAAGCAAAGCATGTAATCATTTGTTATTATTTTTTTTGAAAGTCCGATATATCATACTTTTATATGTCGAATGATTCTTTTCAAATATAAGAAAGTTTAAATGTGTTATAACAAGACTCAATGACGAAACCACTACTAAATATGACTGAATGCACAATTTTTTTAAACCGTAATATAATAGAGTTAAAAAATGAATTAAAACAAAGATTTCGTTAAAACGGTAAATAAATAAACATATTACCTTCTAACCAGGGATCCTACGATCTTTTATAGCGAAAAACGCTTATGTACACCCTCATTTTAAGTTATTTTTTTATTTGTAAGTATAGTAACTAAATCACATTAGAAACACATTCCGATTGACCGAGTGCATTTAAATGCATTTAGAAAAAAATCCATGGGTGTTCCAAGACCCCGCGAGACCCCTGGTTCCGTCCCTGCTAGGACTGAAACCATTATATAATATTATATCATATTCAATTATTTCTTAAAACAAGTACCATTCGGATCGCCTTTGTTATATCGATTGTTGTATCTATAACCATTTATACCTGTAGCAGTTGATTCATGTATAAAAACACAACATACTGACTCAGATGTTAACCGAACATTAACTAAAACAAATTAACCCGACCATGTTCATAGTCCGAACCAACCTAATCAACCAAGACTTCGAACCTAACTTTTTTCGCCTGAATTCGATTTGCAACTGAAACAAACCAACCCGATTCATCATATACAAAATCGAACCAACCCTATTGACCAAACAAGAGGTGTCTATAATTAGCTTACTTATCAAGTTATATATGCAAATATGGTTTTTATAGAGCTTAAGCTAAAACACGATTTTTCCTTTTTATAAACTTATCATTTTGAGCTTATAACTTATCCAAGTCCATAATCTCAAATTAATAATCATGCAAACCCAAAAAGGTAATACCACATGAATGTTTCACGCGTGGTGTGCTTTGTTGGCTCCAACACAAACGTGTCAATTGCTAAAACACCACATTCCCTTGACGTATGAGAAAGTTATTGAGCAGAACTTTGAACAACCAACTTTCTTTTCTATCTGTTTTTTTTTTTTTTTTTGTGTGAGTATATTTTGTTTAGGTGAAGTATGTTTGGATGGTGCATTTAATGATACACCTAATCGATGGTGGAGTTGGTGACGAATTGAAAAACGCAGATGTGTAGATAAGCTAACGACAATGCTTAGACTAGGTGTATTGGTCGGTCGGCTTCCCTGACGCGCCGCACCCCTCTAAATAGCTCCATATGGGGCGCATCTCACATGGACGAAATGGTTGAATCGATCACAAACTCGACCGAGTTGTTTATGTGTGTGAGGTGTGTTTATTTGTTGTTTCCAGAATATATTTTTTATGTTGTCTTTGAAAAATGGGAGATGATTGGCACACTTCATTTTTTGATTGGGACACTTATATGTACAACCGGTTAAAGCAAGTGTACATCTACAATATAACAGTTTAATGCACATAGAGGAGTGTCCCAATAAAAAAATAGAGTGTGCAAATCATTTCCCCTTTCAATACTTCTTACATTAAATTGGTAATGAAGTTGTACCGAAGAGAAAAAACTGGTATGACGGTGGATCCCACTCTTATAATAGTATCATGCATAAACTCACACGGTAACTCATGACTTGCAAGTTGCATATGAAACTTCCCCACCTCCCAAAGCTTATAAATCCCCCACCACATCTCCCAAAACAAAACGAACTCAAACACACAAACTCATCTTCTCTCTCCAAATCCTATCCCCCCATTTTTAGATCTCTCCAAAAACCCTAAAAACAGCCACCCAAAATGGCATTAGCATCCAAAAAACCCACAGCCATCATGTCCTCCTCATCCTCCTCATTACCCCCACAGCTCATCCTAACCCAAGACGAACTCAAGAAAATCGCAGCTTACAAAGCCGTAGAATTCGTGGAATCCAACATGGTCCTCGGCTTAGGAACAGGCTCCACCGCCAAACACGCCATCGACCGAATCGGTGAACTTCTAAAACAAGGTAAACTCACTAACATCATAGGAATACCCACTTCGACCAAAACCCATGAGCAAGCCTTATCCTTAAACATCCCTTTGTCGGATATAGACACTCACCCTGTTCTAGATTTAGCTATAGACGGGGCTGATGAAGTTGACCCGGATATGAACTTGGTTAAGGGTCGGGGCGGGTCATTGCTCCGTGAGAAAATGATTGAGGGTTGTTGTAAGAAGTTTGTTGTTATTGTCGATGAGTCGAAACTTGTGGACTATGTGGGAGGGAGTGGGCTGGCTTTGCCGGTTGAGGTTGTTCCGTTTTGTTGGAAATTTACTGCGAATAAGCTCGAGGAGCTGTTTTGTGACGCGGGTTGTGTTGCCAGGCTTAGAATTAATGCGGATGGGAATAAGAATGCGCCTTATGTGACGGATAATGGGAATTATATAATTGATTTGTATTTTAAGAAAGATATTGGCGATTTGAAAGCGGCGGGTGATGCAATGCTGAGGTTTGCTGGTGTTGTGGAACATGGGATGTTTATTGATATGGCTACTACTTTGATTGTGGCTAGTGAGATGGGTGTTACGGTTAGGCATAAGTAGTGATCGTTTTTTTAACCGAAAGTATGGTTTTTATGTTACTTTGTTAGATTTTTTTTTTTTTTTTTTAATCTTTATGCATTTTGTTTACTGCAAGTTATGGAAGATGATCTGCGTTAAGTTTTGATGGTCTAAGTCTAACTACAAGATTGAATTGACCTCTTTGTTGTTAACAAGTGAAACTGAAAATGTATGTTACTATATGAAATGGTATAAATGAAAAAAGTGACATTAGATATATGTGGCTTATTGTTCATAAGAGTAGAGTTATGCTTTTCTTTGAGTAGGGAACTAGGAGTTTAGCTTAATTGTTCGATGAACCTGAACATTGTGAGCCTATCCAATTAGATCAAGGATGTGGACACTCGAAAAGAAAAACAAATTGTTTGATAGACATGTGTTTATAAGACTAAATTTATATGTACTTTAGTCTTTATTTGATTCAAAGATGGTTGGCTGCTACTTGTATACAAAAAGATGTTATGTGATTGAAATTGGGACAACTTTCTGTGACTTCAATTAGCAAAATAGCAAAATCAGGATGTTGATGATACTGAGTTTCTCACGTATTAGTCATTGCGCACTTTGGTAAATGGTGATTATGAGTGCTAATTGTTGAGTTTGAAGAAAGCAATTAAATTTTCTACATTTAGAGGTTACCTGCATCAGGGGGAGGAGATTAGCTTTTTTAGTTAACATTACATTTTTTGATAGAAATTGCTATTAATCAGTCATTCTAAAGTCATTCTAATTTACACAACTTGGATAACAAGTGAACAAACTCCACTGGATTGTGTCATGGCCTGAGCCCTGAAGATAATTGAACTATGTCCTCATTGGGACATTCACACGAGATTTGATCCAAACAAAACACACACTAGCAACAAGAGACAATTTGCGGAAGATTAAATCGACCAATTTATTTAGGTGGTTTGCTTGATTAGGTTGACTGAATTAAACTCAGAAAACTAAATCGACACATGTATGGGCGGTTCCCTTGATTAGGTTGCCTGAATAAAGTCCATGGTTGCACTAAAGAGTTCACTTAATCATGATTTATGAATCATGGTTTACAATTACAAAAGGGTACTATTACCCTATATTTACATTTCTCGTAATGGGTCGCCGATTCCTCTGCTGGGCTGCTTTTATTGGGCCCGTTAGCCCTTTTCTTTGGGCGTTGTCCGGTAACTAAGTCCACCAGCTTCTTTTCCTTTTATTAATTTTTTTTTAAGCTACAAACCTGCGTAACTCAATCCATACCCGCCTTGAAATTCTCAACTTTTAAAGATTTCTGGAATTGGTGTTTCTTCTTCGCGACGTTTTCTTGGTGGTTCCTGCCTTCTGATTTTGGTAAGTGTCTTGCAACATAAACGTGGTTAAACTGTTTTAATTGAACCCTTTACTGACAAACACATGCTTTACAAGTTGTTTTGCCCTTTTTGCGCTTTTTGGACTATACGTTTTGCTTAGTTGTTGTTGTGACGTTTACTGCATGTATATTTTGTTAAGCTTTTGTTCCTTATATGTGATCTTATGTTTGTTAACTGCTTTTCTTTGATTTCCGTTATTTTTAATTCTTTTGTGGACAATTTGTATTGCGTCCATTGAATATTGTTAGGCTTAAAATATTGGCCTCTTTTTGTTGCCAAATGAATATACGTGGCCCTTTTTTTTAGCACATTGTTGTCGATTTTAATCATGAAAACCAAAGGAAAAGCAGTCCGTAGAGTTGATGAGACAACAGCTACACGTGCTGAATGTAAAAAATCTTCTAAGCATGGTTGTGATGTTGGTGCATCAAACAACGGTTTGGTATCATGCAATACACCAACAACTCTTGGTATGGGTCAACGGCTAACTATTGACTCAGAGATTTTGTCCCAATCGGCTAATGTTGAATCTGTAACCAACAATGATTTGTCCAACCGTCACGAGGGCAGAAGTATCACTGAATGTTCAGGACCTGTACTGCCGTGTACTAAATGGAAAAGGAAATTAGGTGATACATTGGAACATACATTTTCGTCCATGTATAAATGAACTCTGTGCCACTGTGGCTGATATTGGCAGAAGTATGTCGCTGGACAATAGGGAAAAAACAGTTGGTTCTGGAAATTCGGTCCCGAACAATAAGGATTTTCCCTGTGCTTCGCAAAAAAATACGTTTATTTTTTTTAGGCCTATAAGTAAACACCAAACACACAAGTATCTCCCACAATTTGCAAACTGGTCAGCTGGTATTGTCATCAACAACTGCCTTTGCTGATTCAGTCACCATTGGTACCCATCAGAATACGCACTCATGTAAGTTGTTTATTGTCAGAGTGTTTTTGATTCTTTTCAGCCATCTTTGTTTTTGGGTGCATTTTGTGTTTTGTATTACATTATACTTTGTTCTTATTTGCCTTTCCAGATATCTAATGACACGTTCATAATTGCGTGTACGCAGGTAAACCGATAACTGCAAATATTGGCTGTTTACGTGATAGTACATTCCAGCAGAATCTTACTGCTGTTGAGGTCGGTGTCAATACTAATCGCGCATCAGGTCGTGTCCGACCTATTTCTTCTGCAAGTGGCAGTCGTGGTCGCAGGACTACTAAAAGTAAATTCCTTCGTAACTTAAAGACATAATACGAGCCATTTAGCTTTCGAAATAATGTCTACTATATCTGGCCCACACATTTTAAGGAGCGACGATTATTAAAAAAAAAAAAAAAAAAAAAAAAAAAAAAAAAAAAAAAAAAAAAAAAAAAATTTTAAGGAAACTTAAGAAAAGAAGTTCTTGCTCAAAGGAAAAAAAGGCGCACACTAAAAACAAATAAGCCACTCGTTTATACCTAAATCTTGATATGGGCCAGGCTCATGTTTCTAACATCTTGAAGTTGTCCTCTTGAATCATCTAACACATTACAAAAAGAACGACAATTCTATCAATCAACTCGAATGACAAGAAGGCTATTGAATTCAAAACTTTATGATGAGGGCAAAAACACGCATGTCACGTGCTAAAGCAAACGATATGATAGACATGGGTTGAGGCTTAGTATGGGGTTGGGGGTGTAACCTGTTTGTATAATCGATGCAACACCGTGTAGTCTTGGATGTTTTTACATACCTTAAGTCAGGATTACAAGATGCGTGTCACATTACGGGTTTGGGTTATAAAAGGGTAGGTTGAGAATGCTTACTTCACTTGCAACAAGACTAAGACAAAGCTGTTAACCAAGACGATGAACCTCAAATAGTTTAGAAAACAACCAGAACTTCGAATCTAACAAACTGTCACACAAACACTCAATTTATTTGAGAGGCCAATGTGATGAGGTTGAAAACACCAGCTGGATGTATAGCCAAACTAGAAACACGACAGCTAAGTAAACGATGATTCGGGCTCCAAAACACGAAACACATTGGCATTTCAAGTTCAGCACCAACCCATGAGACAACATAACATGAATGATAACTATAAAATCATCACAAAGTTGTTTGTTGACATCAAAAAACAAAACAAGCTTCACAATTATTTTATACTCGTACCAAAAACCTTTGTAACATGTTAGGAAAGCAAAGCAAAATAAATGGGTTCAGGAACTTAGCTTAGTGGGCTGGATTTTGCAGTGGGCCATCTTCATTTGGACTTCTTTTTATTTCTGTTACTAATTTTAAAGACCCCCGAGCATGTTATCGAAATTTTGGTAACCAGAAGTGAAAATAGGTCTTAAAAACTGATTGGTCTTATAATGATAGTGATAAACGGCATTTATAGGATTTTAAAGGAGAAATATAAATGAAAATAGATTTAAAGGAAGGAAAAAAGCGACTAGTTTCTGAGAAGGGGTAAAAATACCTTTTCTTCATGTGCTGAGAGATTTTTTTACTTAAGAATGAAAAAAGAAGAAGAAAAAAGGGGAAACCCGTTTAATGACATTGGCATTGTCATCGGACTCATGGCATTGCTAGGACACGGTGCGAATACAATGGCGTCCTATATGAAAATATATAGCGCACCGTACAGATGTCTTAATTTTCTAATAATGTTAGATACACCCGAAAAATATTGTATGTTTTGTTTGAGTATATGTTATTTGGGTTATTTTTTTGATGAATATATTCCATTATTACTATGTATCTCTAAGTAAATTGTTGCTCTGATCATGTCCATATCAACATAATGACAAATCATGTAACTGAGCATGAGGAAAAGATATACTCGTAGTAGTATCATTTTTCCACATAAAATAAATAGATTCTTAAAGTTTTATTACTGCCAATCAAAATAAGAATTCAATAGCTCTTGATCCTTCGTGAAAGGCAAATTAGGGAGGGTCCTTTTTTGCATCATTCTTTTTGTGCAAGTAACAAACAGCCGACTAAAAACCTACCATATGTGTAACAACTTGCAAAAAATAATATCTTTTATATTTATGCTTTGACGCTTTTTCTTTTTTCAACATCAAGGTCCGCTATTTCTTGACGAGTAAGAAATGAAAGCGAGTGCATGAGAAAGTGATTTTGTTGGTCGAAAATGACATGCAGCCGACGTAACTTAAAGAATTAGTTTTATTTATTCTTTATTCGATAAAACGGTAGATTTTATTTTATGCTTAGAGGGCCGGGTATACCGGCGAAAGAGGCACAGCCAGTCCCTCATGAGTCATGACACACCTATTGCCGCCACCAGTCCAATGCCACCCCTACATGCGCGAGTGGTTGAGCCAGTTAACTGGCGGGGCGTGAGTAGTCGTGTGCAAAAACCCGAAACCGAAAAAAAAACGAACCCGAAACCGGTCAACACGGATTTTGACCAAANAAAAAAAAAAAAAAAAAAAATGCACGAGAACCTTTTGACATGTTATAAGGGAGTGGGGTATTTTGATGTGTGAGTGTGTTGAGTGAGTTGGTAATATGGCGTTGGAGTGACAAAGTAGCTTGAGTGACTTGATACTACCATATCCGGTGCTCTTAGTTTAATAAGAAACCATCTTCGGTTTTACTTGGTGACAAGGCTCATGTTTTTTGTTAAAGAAAATAATATGTATTGCTACTAAATCCTTCTGATTCATTCTCTCATGCACAAAAAATTGTCATTTAAAATTTACTAATTCTTTCCTCATTTCGACCCTAAGAGCATGCGGTATGATACCCACGACCCCCAAGTTATACCATACAGGGCACAAAAGTCATTTGCACGTTAACTTGGCAAGTTAACGAAATAACGCTGCGTTATTTTGGTGAGTTATTGGATAACTCAGAAAGTCATTATACCGCCCCTCAAGTTATCGGATAATTTTTTTTTTTCTTTTTTTTCTTTTTTTTTTAAGAAGAAAAAAATGAGGCTCAAAATGTTGAGTTATGGGATAACTCAGAAAGTTATTATACCGGTTTTTTTTTTTTTTTTTTGGAGTTATGGTTAAAAGGTGAAAGCTGATGTGGCACTGAGTTATGGCATGACTCACGCGCATCATACCTTATGCTCTAAATTTTGCCACATATAATATTCTTGTAGTTAAGAAAATAAGTAGGAAAATGTGTTTGTGAAATATAACATTACTTTGTTTTTAATGTTCTAGTAGGGGATCATGATTTAAAACTCTAGTAAATATTTTGGGTTAGCATTTTAGCAAAGGAAAAGTTCAAAAACGATCACAAAAATACTAATAAAATCATAGCTAAAAGTAAAGTCAACTTCATCGGGTAACTTTTTTTTTTTTTTTTTTNTTTTTTTTTTTTTGAACACTTCATCGGGTAACTTGAATACTTGATCATATATTTTCTTCCCTTTACCCGTTTGCGCCCTTTTGTTTAGTTTCATAAGAACTTTTAGCTAATAATCAAATAGCCGACTTGTCTTTCATAACAACAAAGATAACTATTCACAAATATAATACGAGTAATCAAGGTAATCAAATGTTCGAATTTTCTGTTTTTCTAGTAAAACTCTATTACGTTTGTGACTAAATTTCAAAGTGGTTTTTGCATATATATCCTTCCGAAAATGTATAATTGCATATATATCCAAAACATGCATAAAAACCATTGTACTATGTGCTTAAAAAACTTGTACAAAGGATAAATATATGTAATTATTCACTTTGTGAGGGATATATATGCAATTCTGCCTTTCAAAAATTCGACATGTCATGTTGGATAAATCGATGATGTGAGGAGATTGTGAATAACCAAATAACGCTTTAATAATACTTAATTTCTTTATATTTCTCAAATATAAAAATCAAATAATAATTAATTTCTTTAATTTCTTTATATTTCTTGTAATTATGTTATCACGGAGTATATTTTATAGCTTTTATTGTCTTTAAATGTAGCACCTTTTAGGCTAAATGTAATGGTGACCTAGAAACTACTGTCACATTAGCTTTTTTTTCTTCAAGACAACTTCATGATAAAAAAATGTAATACGAAAATCGATAACGCCATAAAAACATACCCACAAAAATCAATTAAATAAACATCTACACACACAAGTCGGTCGTTATTTCTACCGACTTCCTTTCTTTTCTTTTTTTATTTATTTTTATTTTTTTACTAGAATTCGTCCCCAATAGGGGGTGTAATGGAGGGATGCGTCGGAAGGGGTCGACTAACATGAAGACAAGTTGATGACCAATCATTACATTTGGTCTTAAAAACAAAAAATATAACAAAATCTACAATTGTTCCAAACAAAATATTCTTCAAGGAAATGCAGAAAAGCAATATAACTAATTAAGAAAGTGATATTTTTGAAATATTATATACAAATATCTTTATAGAAAAGCAATAACTATTTGGTGAATGTTTGATTTTAAGGTTTTATGTTTACAAGACAAAATATATTTTTAATGAAAAACTTATGATTGGTTATTACGAGTGTGTAATGAATATAAAGACGTGCTATAAAAACTTGTAGTAGACATGATACTTTTCTTGAAGATGAAAGAAAGTAAAGCTAGAAAAGAGCTAAAAGTCCCACACGGTTTTGGCCTTTACTTAAGCTAATGGGGTAACTAAAATATATAAAGTAAACAATACTCGTAATCACTTTTGACTTCATGCACCTTATCTTATCTTGGTAAATAGAAAATCATTTGTATAGACTTAAACACAATTTATCAAATACTTTTGGTGATCAAAAGACGGTAAAAGTTCGTTTCCACAAAAGAGACCTTTGGTTTTCTAAGTGAAGGTTATAGAGTTAATTAGAAGAATTAGTAGAAAAACAACCATAGGACTGTATAACAAGTTTTTGATACAGTAGTTTTTCAAACTAAAACCCCCGCCGAGTGGTCCGGTGATTTTCTTAAAAGAGGATTAAATTTAAACCTTAATAAGAATATTTTTGGGAGTAATCAGAGAAAGAATCGTAAACGATCATGGATTTACTTTGATGAAATCACACGCATCTAAGTTAAAAAAACCCGTCCTCGTATAAACAGGAAAAACCTCATACGTTACCACCCATTTTTCAAATTGAATTAGCAAGATGTACAATCGATAAGACGAATTTACTAAAATCAAAACACGTACTTTTAACACCCATGCCTATATCGACTGTGTTTGATTCTTTTTATTTTTGAGACGAAAACAGTACTATTTGGTTTTTGTGCACATCCCCTATACGTATGTCACGGCATAATTTGTCCATTCACATTATTCAACATCCATTTCGTCATCGTCCGTTTTGTTACGTTACATTTTTAACTGCATGCGTATTATCTTATGTTTACATAGCCGAATTTATTGAATGCTAGACGTGTCCATAAAATATACTAGTAGTAAAACTGAACTTTCAACCAATTAATTAAATAAAATTTGAGTAATAAATATTGAGTCAAATGAGATGGACGTTTTGTGGACACACATCTAAAAGTCACATGAAATGTATCAGATCCACATTAAATAAACATTATATTACACACTACCTAGTACTATAAATTAACAAGTATCGAGTACTACAAAACTATGTTTCAATAATATGCCAATTTTCTAGTAAAACTCTATTACGTTTGTGGAGAAAAGTTCAAATTCGACATGTCATATTGGATAAATAAATGATGTGAGGAGATTGTGAATAACCAAATAACGCTTTAATAACTGCACCCAAAATAATAATAATAATAATAACGCTTTAATAATTTAATTTCTTTATATTTCTCAAATATAAAAGATCCTCTTGTAATTATGTTATTACATTTTATAGCTTTTATTGTCTTTAAATGTTAGCACATTTTAGGCTAAATAAGTAAATATAATGGTGACCTTCACAGAACGGAGGATACTGCTATCACATAGTTTTTTTTCTTCAAGTTAACTTCATGACCAAAATTGAGGAAACTGATAGCACCATAAAAAACATACCCATAAAAATCAATTAAATAGACACCCACACTAGGGATGAGCATTTCGAACCGAATCCCGGAATCGTACCGGTACCGTACCGAAACGGTACCGATTCCCGATATACCGTACGGTACCGGTACTACGAAATAAGGAGGAAAAAAATCGGGACCACTAATTCGGTACGGGACCGGTACCAAACGGGAAATTCCCGAAAAAAAACGGGAAAAACCCGATTTCCCGGTACCGGTACCGGTACCACAAATTTATGCTCGGGAAAAAATCGGTACCACTAATTCGGTACGGGANACGAAATAAGGAGGAAAAAAATCGGGACCACTAATTCGGTACGGGACCGGTACCAAACGGGAAATTCCCGAAAAAAAACGGGAAAAACCCGATTTCCCGGTACCGGTACCGGTACCACAAATTTATGCTCGGGAAAAAATCGGTACCACTAATTCGGTACGGGATCGGTACCGTGCTCATCCCTAACCAACACACACAAACATCCTCATACAAGTCGGTCATTATTACTACCGACTTCCCCACCTTTTTTTTTACTAGGATTCGTCCCCAATAGGGGGTGTAATGGAGGGATGCGTCGGAAGTAGGGGTGGCAATTCGAGTCGGGTTCGGGTTGGCGGGTTCGGGTTGACAGGTTGGCGGGTCAGAAAACCTCAACCCGAACCTGACCCATTTAAATCATCGAGTCAGCTATGTCAACCCTAACCTGTTTACACATAACCCGAACCTAACCCATTTACCCGTATATATTCTTGGGTTGTCGGGTTAAATAGGTTACATAGGTTGAATAGGTTAAACGGGTTTCGGGTTGACCCATTTAACCCGTTTTATATACAAAAGTTGGCACATTACACGAGTTAAACATGTTAAAAGGGTTTGCGGGTCGACCCGTTTAACCATTTAACCCCGTATAATAAAATATAAATATTTGTAATTTAAGAAAAAATTCTTAAAAGGGTTGGCAGGTCGACCCAATTAATTTATTCCCAACCCGAACCTAACCCGTTTAATAAACGGGTTAGATAGGTCGACCCAAACCCGATCTGAATCTATTTAGACTCAACCCGAACCTGTTAATTTTCGTGTCGATTTCAGATCAGGTTTCGTGTCGGGTCAGAAATTGTCGCCCCTAGTCGGAAGGGGTCGACTAACATGAAGACAAGTTGATGGCCAATCATTACATCTGGTCTTAAAAACAAAAAATGTAGCCAAATCTATAATTGTTCCAAACAAAATATTCTTCATGGAAATGCAGAAATACAATTAATTAAGAAAGTGACATTTTTGAAATATTATACAAATATCTTTATAGAAAAGCAAAAACTATTTGGTGAATGTTTTATGATTAAGGTTTTCCTCTATATGTTTACGTGACAAATATATTTTGAATGAAAAACTTATGAATAGTTATTACGAGTGTGATGAATATAAAGACGTGCTATAAAAACTTGTAGTAGACATGATACTTTTCTTGAAGATGAAAGAAAGTAAAGCTAGAAAAGGCTAAAAGTCCCACACGGTTTTGGCCTTTACTTAAGCTAATGGAGTAACTAAAATATATAAAGTAAACAATACTCGTAATCAATTTTGACTTCATGCACCTTATCTTATCTTGGTAAATAAATCAATAGTATAGACTTAAACGCAATTTATCAAATACTTATTATAACTTTTTATATTGGTGATCAAAAGACGGTAAAAGTTCATTTCCACAAAGAGACCCTTTGTTTTTCTAAGTGAAGGTTATAGAGTTAATTAGAAGAATTAGTAGAAAAACAACTATAGGACTGTATAAAAGTTTTTGATACAGTAGTTTTTCAAACTAAAACCCCCGCCGAGTGGTCCGGCGATTTTCTTAAAAGAGGATTAAATTTAAACCTTAATAAGAATATTTTTGGGAGTAATCAGAGAAAGAATCGTAAACGATCATGGATTTACTTTGATGAAATCACACGCATCTAAGTTAAAAAAAGTATAAACAGGAAAAACCTCATACGTTACCACCCATTTTTCAAATTGAATTAGCAAGATGACAATCGATAAGACGAATTTACTAAAATCAAAACACGTACTTTTAACACCCATGCCTATATCGACTGTGTTTGATTCTTTTTATTTTTGAGACGAAAACAGTACTATTTGGTTTTTGTGCACATCCCCTATACGTATGTCACGGCATAATTTGTCCATTCACATTATTCAACATCCATTTCGTCATCGTCCGTTTTGTTACGTTACATTTTTAACTGCATGCGTATTATCTTATGTTTACATAGCCGAATTTATTGAATGCTAGACGTGTCCATAAAATATAGTAAAACTGAACTTTCAACCAATTAATTAAATAAAATTTGAGTAATAAATATTGAGTCAAATGAGATGGACGTTTTGTGGACACACATCTAAAAGTCACATGAAATGTATCAGATCCACATTAAATAAACATTATACTACACACTACCTAGTACTATAAATTAACAAGTGAGTACTACCAAACTATGTTTCAATAATATGCCGAGAAACATAATCATAATATTACTATGTTCCTACTTAAAAAGAGATCATTTCCTGCATGTTACAAACTTTATGTTGCCAAATTTGATCTTTCTAAACATAGATTCATGCCTCCTTTTCGAAAAAAGAAATAAAATATTGCTGTAGTGTAACTACGACCAAATTATAAGCATAATGGTCTGGTATTGGGGAAAGAGTGGCCGTAAAGACCGAGATAAAAAAGAGTGATTAGTGGCTAATTAGGCAACATGTGGGGTTCACGTGGGACCTTTTAAAGCAATTAAAGAAAGAGCACTAAGATCTGGGGTGGCCCACATGCAAAACGAACCCGATTAAATGGTGCACCTACCTAATTCACGTTTTTATCTCTTTTTTTCTTTGATATATCTAGTTTAAAGGAGCATCAATATGTAAAAAAAAAAAAAAGTTTTGTTGCTTGTATATTTTGGTTGAAAATCATCGTCATCACAAACTATTGATAAAGACAAAACGTCAAGTAAGAATCATCTTTGATTTTGCGCAAAAGAGTCGAGCGAAAGATATTACTTTGAATCTTTTACCTTTCGGTAGTGATTATGAATTTTATCAAAATAGACAAATCACTAATACAAATTCTGTAGAGTTCACTCTAGAAACTTTTTTTTTTCCCCGAAAGCTGAAGCATTATTGTAACGCTTCTCAAAAGTGGAAAACAAGAAACAAAATGCAAGCTTCCTAGAAAGAAGCCCACAAACATAAACTAAGTTACAGGGGTTTACAGCTTGAAAAAAAAGTAAGATAGCAACTTTGTCTTCACAAACCAAACTATGAAGAGAAAAAAGAGATGTGAAAAGATATCATAAAAAACAATGGGTACTTTCGCTAATTTTGCCCTCTTCTTAAACACTAGACGAGTACCCGTGCATATAAACGAGATTTTATAGCGACAGATCGTTTAGTGATAAAAAAAAGTTTATGAGTTATAAACGAAAAATAATAAAAGTTTAAAAATAATAAAAGTTTATGGGTGGTTCAACCGGTTGAACCGTTCCGGTCAAAAAACGGGTCGATTTAAACCGAGTCAACCCAACGGGTCAAATTAAACTGGGTCAACCCGCCGGGTTTGAAGCGTCCCGGATCAACCCGGTTTTCGATGTGTATTGATAGTTTCCTTTTGAAATATATGTTTTCAACATTTCATTTTTTAGTTTCAACTTTTCACTTTTTACTTTTTGGTTTTTCTTTTATATATAGCATAGCCAGGGTACCTGCGCACGTTTAACCGGAGAACAAGATCTCGATGAGACCTGATTCACCAGTTTGTATCGGTTTCAACGGGTCCTCTCTGGTTCGTTTTCGAATGGCTTTTATTGGTTAGCCAAACCGGTGGCGACACTGGTTCCCTGTTGAAACCGTTGGTCCGGTCCGATTTTGAAAACTATATGTACCATCAACTTATTAGCTTTGCATGAAGTTTTGTGTGTTTTATTAAGTTGTATAATGTGTATAATAACATGTACATTCATTTTAGGGTGTTTTAAAAATAACATTAATTAGTGTGTTTAATAATTTTATATTTTGGATTATATTGTAGCTTATTTAAATTGTATATTGTGAAAATTTTATTGTACTTTTTAGTAATGGGTGTTTAATTGGTTGTTTTTAATTTGGTAGATATGCTTTTAATTGGTTGAACAATGTGAATAAATTATTATACTTTTAAGTAATGATGTATTTTAATAAGACTATTAATCACATTATACATGTCTCTCATCTTTGACTTTCAACATTTCACTCTTTAAGGTTTGACCGTTTTTCTCACGACTTCTAAACTAACCACCGCAACACATACATAACATGCAGAAACGCCTTACTAATCAGGACATTGGAAAATAACAATCTTGACGTCGAGCTGTTGTGAAACCACCAACTTCCACCATCTATGACACTTGTCAAGAATGTGTGTGATAATCACGCATCTACAAATGTTCTTTTAAGACTCATCAATTCATTTTATGAAGAAAAAAAATCGTTCGTATCGTGTTGGTAATCGAACAAAGATATAATATTACTCGATTTTATAAGGGTGACAAAAATTTTCATCATAGTAAAAGCATGATCTTTCCTGGGGGATTTTACTTAAGTAGGTTTCGGTTACGAAGTCACTTAGTCGAACTATAAAGAAAGGGAGGCTAAGGTTATGAAGTAAGTTCAACTGGTTAAGGAAAGCTCTGGTTATGAAAAAGTTTAGCCGTTAGTTAATTAAGTAAGTAGTAGTGAGACGTCGGTACGGAGTTGTGTCAGTTGTGGATATAGACTAGGTTAAGGGGCGGATTTTATAAGGTAGGGACTGAGAAAATTAAAAATTTGATTAATCATATAGCATTACCATGTTAGTTGCAGCTAAAAAACTTATTCATTCACACATAAATAAAACAATAAAAAACAAAAAATACAATTAGACATTTTAGTTATATTATTTTAATTTTCCTTGTCATTGATTGGTTTAGTATTGAATACTATAACCTTTTGTTTTGCTTTTCATGATTTATTTGAATATTAGTGTGCAATAGTTAGGATAGAAGTTTAGGAGTTAGTCATAGTTTAGCTTAAATTTAAAGGGGTCAGTTATGTATTAGGAAATCTCCTAACCTCCTCAATTGAAGATTCTTTGTTCACTAAGGATTAGGTTTCTCCACCTCTTTCTTTATAAATAGAGATGAGGGTGATGTTTATTTGTACATTCTTTTCTTGCTCACGTTTAATAAACGTTTGAGTGTAAAATATCTTTTGTGTGTGTTGGTGCCACTCGACATTAAGGGATCATAACCCTTTGTCGAGATCTTGTTATAATAGTTCTTGCTTCGTGGTTCCAGCCTTCCACTCTAGAAACCGGTTGCGAAAGCAAAGCTGAGATCTGGGTTAACAAGGTTTTGCTGGATGAAGCAAAGGAAAATATACTTGATATGGAGATCTTCAGGAATCAGTGTGGTAATACTCTGAGGTTGTCATGATTTAGGTTTTCCAACGGGATGTCGTTTCAGACTTTGTCGGGGAGACACTCTTCACTGTCGTTAGAGGATGGTCTGTCAGGGAATCGTGATGAAGAAAAGAATAGTAAGGGTTCATGTATATATGCACTTGGAAGTCATAGGCATCAAGTGGTTTGCACGAGACCTGACATAGCATTTGCGGATGTGGGGATGGTGGATAGGTTTGATCGTGGATTACATAAGGACGTACATGCTTTTGTGGATTTTGACTACGCCGTGGGTAGATCGATCACTCTCATGGGTAGATCAATCACAAGGTATGGGTTTATGATACATGAATGTGTGGTGAGCTAGGGAAGCTATATTGTAGCACATGATGGCTTTGTTAACAGCTAAAGCGGAGTATATGACACTTACTGAAAAATTGAAGGAGGATACATGGCTAAGGGGACTCTCTACAAAGTATGGATTGAGCTAAGGTTAGTAGCAGGAATTGCTATTGGTGCCTTGACGAAGGTTATCTCCTATTCCGAGGTTCCATCACTGGTTGAAGCTGTTGCGTATCTAACTATTACCACCAAGTGAAAATTGTTAGAATATTAGTGTGTAATAGTTAGGGTATAAGTTTATGGTGTTAGTTATAGTTTAGCTCAAACTTTAGGAAGTTAGTCATGTATTAGGAAATTTTCTAATCTCTTCAATTGTAAATTCCTTGTTCACTGAGGACTAGGATTCTCTCCCTATTATCTATAAATAGAGATAAGGGGGTGATGTTTCTTTGTACATTTTTTTCTTGCTCACGTTTAATAAACGTTTGCGTGTAACATATTTTTTGTGTGTGTTGGTGCTGCTCGACATTAAAGGATCATTACTTTTATGTTGGGAATTTTTCAAAATATATTATGTTGAAATTTTGGGATTGAGTCATAGGAAGGAAATTAAGTGTTTTGTTGATGATGAACCATGAATTAGCGACAGTTTTTCTGTCACAAAACCGTTGCTAATGAACCATCACTATTGTAAAGACACATCTTTTCGAATTGGTGACGGTTATATCTATTAAAAATGTGTCACTTAGCGAACCATCGCGATTCTTAGAAAAGATTTCATTTAGCGATGGTTTTTCTATCGCTAAGTCGTCGCTAAAGCGTCGCTAACCATTATGACTATTTGAATGGTCACGAGCATGCCTATATATAGGGCCATTATTCCAGCGTTTTTGATTATCCAAAACCAAAAACAAACACATACAAAACCTTTCTTTCAATATACCCGATTGCTATACATAATAGTGCTATAGAATTATTATTTGTAGTGTCTTGAAACCCCCGATAACTCGGTAGTTCATCCGGATTATCACCACCATCGTGTAGTGTTTGATAATTGCTACATACGTTGCTTCATTGTATCTTGGGAGACAATTCGTCAGTAACCCAAAACACGATTGTTCGAAAGAACGGTGGGAGCGAAATTGCTTTAAGGACAGAGATCACTCGCATTGAAGTAACAAGTAGTAGCGTAAAACTTCGTTTACAAAGCTATCTTTCTAAACCCCGAAACCAACAATCTTAAAGCAATTTTTCGGACAAAGATGGCTTCAGAGAATCTTCAACAAATGTCGTGTAGTTGGAACGCTTGGATGGAGGATTTCAAACGGTGGGATAACTGATATGAATCGATCACTGAATCGATTACACTTACGAGTAAGCAACTTCTATTCTTTCTTTTCATGATATATGCATAATATATAAATTGCATGACGTCTATGTGACATGATTAACATGCATGGCTTATATGTTCCTATATATTATAAGAATTGATAGATTAGAACTACCTATATGCTATTTAAAGATATGTTAATTAGAGCTGGCAATTTCTGACACGGACCTGTTAACACGACACGACACGACCTGTTCTTAACAGGTTTCGTGTCACCCCTTAACAGGTTTCGTGTCTTAACAGGTCCGGACCTGTTAAGACACGTTAAGACACGTTAATATATAATTATATATATGTTCTAAAAAACCCTAACTTTCCATAGCACTCAGCCACTCACTCATCTCATCTCAGCCTTGATAATTACCAAATCCAACCCATTCCAATTTCCAAATCCAATTACAAATCCTTCCGATCGATCCACAATCCGATCTCAACATGGAAACTTTTTAACTGATCCACAATCCAATTACAACTCCGATCTTTTTTCTGTTTAAGGTATGGCTATATTTCTGTTTAAGGATGTTTCACTGGTTGATAAAAAGGATTAATGTGTTTTTGCTTACATCTTTTTTAGTGTCGAGCTAAGCTTGATTATGATTGTTGCAAGTGATTATGATTCTCATTGTGTATATGTGTATTTCGATGTTTAGAGTATGCAAATTCAAATAGAACTAATTGTAGATTTATTTTATAGTAAATTAGTAATGCTTTAATGTTTGTCAATTTGGTTGGCTTAAATGTTTGAATAAAATTTAAAGGCAATTATGATGTAATACCAGAGATGATTTGAAGTTTTTTTTGAGGATTTTAGTTTGTTGTTATAGTGTTAAGGATATAATCTGATCTAATTAGCTTCTTGTAGACTTAAGCTTAATCAGCCCTTGTTCTTGACTTCTTGGTACTTTTATGTTCCATTTAGGTTGTTAAGTTGATGTTCATGAGATTGTTTCAGGTTATGTTCTTTTTCTAATAATATTACTTGTTTCTTCTATATTGTAGATGGATCCTGAGTGTGTTGAAATTGACCCGGAAAAAAATAGCTCAAAGAGTGTTGATATGGAATCTGATGAGGTCCACTCTGTGGATATGGAAGGAGGAGTGAAGAGAAAACGGAAGGACCGATCTGCCGTATGGAATTTCTTTGAAAAAGATAAGAACGCAATAAAAAGCGCCAAAAAAGTGCAATGTAAGTGCAACAAGTGTCATAGTATTTTCACATATGATAGTAAACAAGGTACGGGTAATCTGTTGCGACACAAAGAAAGATGTCATGGTAAAGATTTTCATGATGTTGGTCAAATGCTATTTAATAGTGACATGGCACTACAATCATCTAGATTTAATCAAAAAACTTTTCGTGATTTGCTTGTGGCTGCTACTGTTAGGCATGAATTGCCTTTGTCGTTTGTTGATTATAACGGTGTTAGAGATTTAATTACATACTTGCAACCTGATGCAAACGTCATTACTAGGAATACCGTAAAATCTGATTTGTTGAAAATGTTTAAGATAGAGAAGGAAAAAATTAGAACGATGCTTATGGAATCACCGGGGATGTTGTGTTTAACTTCAGACTTATGGTCTTCTATTACTACCGATGGTTATTTAGCAATTACCGTGCATTTTATTGACAAAGATTGGGTTTTGCAAAAGAGAGTTATCATTTTCTTTCATGCCACCACCTCATTCGGGCATTGCTTTAAGTGCAAAAGTGTTTTCAATTTTAGAAGAGTGGGGCATAGAAAAGAAGATATTTTGTGTGACTTTAGATAATGCATCTTCTAATGACCATTTTGTTGATCTATTAAGGGAACAATTAGATACAAAGTCGCCACTTATTTCTAGTGGTATGTTTTTTCATATTAGATGTTGTGCACTTGTAAACTTGATTGTGCAAGAAGGGCTCAAGGAAATTGATCAAGCTGTTTGCACTTGTAAACTTGTAGGACCGTAAATCTATCAACTTTATCACTAATACAAGCTCAATATGCAGTAAAGATGGTGACTTGATGATATATATGTATGTGTTTTAGAGAGAGAAAGTAGATTGAAACTAGAGAGAATATTTCATATAAAACACACACTTACACACACAAGCACACCTTACAAATGAAGGTTTAGGTGCCTTATATACTTCCTTACATAAGGCTTTCTATGGGCTTGGCTCATGGACTTGGGCTTTAGTGGACATTATTACAAATGACTAACTAACATAGATTATAACATATTAGCTTAGTCCATGAGCCCGCTAACTTAGACTTTTACATATTTCTAACACACGACACAAAGTTCTAATAATGAGAATGACCATCACTTCCTTTTATATTTCTTTAATGCTAACAATCTCCCCCTAAGGGGTGGTCATTCGAATGATGCTCCACGTGATTAGGTCTTTGTCTTCTTTGTCTTTGAACTTTACGTGTCATTGTAGAATAGTCTTTAATCTTTGTTCCTTCATGCTCTGTGATCTTTGATAAATGACTTTTCTTTGTTCTTTGTTGTTGTGGTGGATAAATCTGCCATTCGTCACATCTTTGTCTTTATGGTTAAACGCCTTTCCAACATGCTCATACATCTTTAGTCTTTGTCATACATACATTTGTTGTTCCCGTTCTTTCACTTTGATCTTTGTCACTTAACTTTGTAGATTCTTTCACATAACGTAGAATCTTTCTTTGACCTCTTCTATGCATCGATCTTTGGTGAGAACTTTCTTTTACTTGGAGATGTATGTATGAGCATGTGGAAACTAGTGTGGTGGTTGTACCTGCATAAAACAGTTAGCAATAAAACAACCGGTACTTACAGGTTCGGAATTAGAGATAGTTGACAGCATAGTGTGAAAACTCTCTCTAATCCTTACCAAGGCCGTTCCTAATCGGATACCCCCGAAAGGGCTTACACTGACATACCGAAGTACACCAACGATTAGGTGAGTCGCTGGAGATCACCCCACGACTGTAGACCGTTTGAAACCACCGCAAACACTAAGCGTAACCCATAAAGAATTACCGAAGTGACCTGCTGTCAGGGCTGTTTGATGTTGACCCTGGCAGGAATTTCCGTTCAATCATTGAGAAATACATAAGTAAATCCTCTCATAAACGTTCTTGGCAGATTGCTAAGATCTGCGTAGGACTCGATAGTTTACAACTGGTGTCCATTGATGTAGAACCACCATTGTAGTAATGTTAAGTGTTCCTATGAGATCTTTTGATGAATCTCGGGGCTCTAGACTCAATAAGTGCACATTTGGTTTCCTATGCGGAGGCATGGAGCAGAGGGCCTCCTTTTCAATATCAACCATCTCTAAGAGACGGGTCGATAGATTACAATGGTTCCCCGTGAGAATGAAACAAGTATCTTTTGAGAGATACCCGAGTGGCTAGAAGGTTTAAGTGCAGTGCGTCACTGGGTCCATGACGTCTTGTCTTCAATACCGGTGTCACCTTAGTAACAACCAGTAGCATATGAGTTGAACCCGGTGTCTGCCCTAAGGTTGAACATATGGAGGGCTATTTCTTTTCACCCTTTTCATTACTTTTCTTTTTAATTCTTCAACCCCTTCTTTCTCCTTTCATTCTTTACTCCTTTTTTTTTCAAATCATACCTAAGGACTTCTAATTCTAATCTATTGGAATTGTCCTTGGGTAGATCCCTCCGGCTCTGGCGGATCATAGGACGGTTTATCCTAACCTTAGTCACCTTGTATCTTCATGACTATCCTATTGTTGCCATCAAACCAAACATGTGAAAATCTTCTCAAAGTGTTTATGATAATGAAACATTTTTATTAACACTTTGAGAGTTTTGATTTCATTTTGAAGGACTCCCCCTTCACATGTGCTCATGCAATTTTTAAGAAATTTGCACATGCGGGAAGAGTTTGCACTTTTGAATTGATCCACTTTCAGTGAACAAGAACGATTCGAGACACGTTTACATCACTAGTTAGACTAGCTTGAAATTATTACCCGGCCTGGTCAAGTCCAAAGAAAGTTTCTCAAATTGGTACATTCTACTTAGACAAGTCCTATTCGAGACACGTTTACATCACTGGTTAGACCAGCTTGAAATTATTACCCGTCCAGGACAAGTCTTTTCAATTACTGAAATTTAAGTTTTCGTCAATTCGAGGGTTATAACTGAGTCTAGTACAGACATTTAAGTCTTTACGAATGAGCTCGAGATTCTGCCACAATCTTTAAACATTTTGATCACATTTAATCACGTCTTCTCCCCCTCAAAAATAGCATATCGTGATATTTTTGATATCAACTGATTAAAGAAAAACTTTTGGAGATATAGACGGATTTGATTTAACATGAAATCGGAACATTTTGTTTTTGTAATACTCCCCCTCAGAACTCGCATATGTTTTGAGAATTTTAATCTTTTGCAAACAGTTTAGAGGGAAGGAGTCTTCTTGAGCAAAATTCTAAAAATGTAAGAAATTTTAGATTTGTTGAATTTTGCATCAAGGTTTTTTGAAAAAACAAAGACTTCTCTTTGTTTGAATAGGAATGTCGCACTGAGGCGTACAACAGTGTCCATTTTTAGGATAAGTGCACTTTGTTGATGAAATCATTTTTGCGTAGCACTTTCCTTTCTTTGAAAACTTGAGTTGTGCACTGTAAGGTGTACACAAATCATTTTGTGAAAACGAGTTTTTGCTTGAAATCTTTTCGTTTGTTTATACTCGAACTTTTTGAAAAAGATTTCGGTTTTGAACGTTCGAGTCCTGATCAGAAATAATCAGAAGTCATCATTGAAGCCCGGGTTTCGTACTGAATTATACGAAAGCCATTTTTTGAGAAAAAAAAAGAGAAATGACATGTTTTAGAAAGCATTAAATGAACTCCCGCTCAAGCATATGTACATATCCGTGTCATTTTTTACTAACATTTCTAGAAACGTACATAATATCGATTATACGAGAGACATGTCGTGAGAAGAATATTTTTGGATTTTTTTGTTTTATATGGTTTTTGTGTTTTTGAAAATTTTATATTTTTGTATTTTGTTTTTGTTGGTTTTTCAAATTTTGTATTTCGTTTTTCAAAAATATTTACAAAGAAGAATTGAGGAAAGAAAAATTAAGTTTGAACAAGTAAAAGTGGAGATAAGAGTGGCATAAGATACGGATTGCTACATGCGATGTTGGCATAAAATTCTTCTTTTCCACATTGGGTGTATGAACTCTCATCACTTTCACATGTACCTGCATCCACAGAAGATGAATTTGCACAAATAACAGTGTTAGAAGTATGTTGACATAAATAATGCGTAAAAACGTTATTTATATTTTTCGATATCTCTACGTTTTGACGATCACAAAATGTAAAATCATTAAACGTAAGATTACTACGTAAACAAGTATTAAGCTAGTTTATATCATTATATCCAACTTAATCACTTAAG
>LBNU01034867.1:45698-60375 GCA_014162995.1 Artemisia annua
AAAAACTACATCCTGTAGATGTCCACCTATTATGTTTCTTATCTTTTTTCGTGTTCTCAACGGGGGTCGTCTTAGTGGATTGTGCCTTGACACTTGATTTTCCTTTCTTGAGAAATTGTGCAATACATGCATTGTGATTAGCTGAAAAGACACATTTTTGACATGTAGGACAGACAAATTCAACATTTTTGTTTAAAACAACAACTTTAACTTTGTCACTACAGTCATTTGGAAATTGCTTTTTGTTCGAAAAAGACTCAAAATTTCTAGTGTTGTTTTCTACGTGCATAGCATTTTCTTTTTCGCAACTACTCTTAGATGTAGGCCAATTCCTAGTCTTTTGTTCATTGTTCCTAGGTAAAGGCTTACTACTACTAGCAGTGCTGTGGAATCTTGTAGAATTCATCACACTAGGTTTTGTACCTAAAATTCCGTCTTTTCGATGTTGTGCCTTTTTCCTAGCTTCTTCTAGATGGTGATTTTGGGCCATGTAATTAGAACCAACAGATTCTTTAACAGTTTTTGTGGTCACATTCGGTGTACTATTCCTAGAAGGGCCAGAAGTAAGCACATTTGCATTTACAAAATCTTTTTGCTTGGGCAAAGGTTGTGGAGTGACTGGTTTTGTCAAATCCTTTATCTCATTGATTTTTGGAGCAAACCGGGAAATTGACATTTTTGGTTTTTGAACCATTTTTGAATCATTTGGTTTCTCCGAAGTCGTTGGTTTTTCAAACTTAGTATCCACACCCTTTCCTTTTAGACTTTCTAACTGAGACTTCAAAAGATCATTTTGCGCTTTCATGTTGTTGAAGGCACGCTCATACGACAATTTGTCATACTTGCATTCTTCGTTTTTCCGATCAAGTTGTTTAAAATATGACACATTTTCTTTTTCAAGTTTAATAAGCGCATTTTCATATTTTGAAACAATTGCAGAAGTCTCAGTTCGAAGTCTTTCATCATCCTCAACAGAATATGTTTGCAAAATAATAGACATAATATCAGTAGACATAACAGCTTCGAAGAGAGAGTCATTTAATCTTTCCAAAACTTTCATGTTTTCACAAGTTTCATTAGCTTCCTTTACCAGGGATTTGTGGTCCTTGACAAAGTCGGTTGTTTCTTTTATCAAAGCATTTTCAAGATGAATTACTCTCGCACTGATGTTATACAGTGGGATTGTAATTTCTGTTTCAAACACCTTTTTCTGCTCTTTATGAAAACTCGAATGCCAATTGTTAATACTGATTGTGGTTTTTGACTCAACAATCTGTTGAAGAACTTTAATTCTCTTTTTCACATCATCAAGAATGTCTCTAGTTTCACTTGTGTTAAAAGGATTGTCTGACGACATTTGTTCCAGTTTTGAAAGATTTTTAGAGACAACTTGTGGTTTAGAAAACATTTTCTTAACAACTGACGTTTTGAAAACATTTGGTGTTTGTTTTTGAGGGACAAAAGTGATTCCATTAATTTTGTTCCATTTATCGTAATTAATTGGTTTCAAATCTGGATTCTTTTGTTTCATTTTATTTTGACTCTCTTCAGCAAGAGCTATTGTGTCATCATAATCACGCACATAAGGAGGATCATGTTTAACATATAGCACATTTCCATTATACAAACTATTCTGAGCTTCCTGAGCTTTCTTGAGATGACAAGGAGTTTTGTTACCAAGAGCCATTTTGTGTTTTGTATGGTAGATCGGATCAGTTTGACTTGTAATCATATGAATTGTTTGACTCGAATGACCCGTCGTTACCAACAAATTTTCCAACTTTTTGACCATGTTTTGTGACTCAAGGATTTCATTCAAAAGCTTATCTTCTTTCGTTGCAAAGTCTTTTTTCAACTCATCCCGTTCTTTTTCAAGATTGGTATAAGCTGTTTTTTGTTTAGAAAGTTGGTTTTGCAAATCAGAAATTTCCGCGTTTAAGGATTTTATTTTCTTATGAAAATTAACATCAAGTGTATCATACTTTATTTGCAGATGTTTTTCCCTTGAAACGGAATTTTGATAACCAGTTTCTAATTCAGACAATCGTTTTGTATGAAATTCAAAAGCTTTTTCGTTTTCCTTGTACCTCTCAAGCTCAGTGGTCAATTTCGCATTTGCGGCCTTAACATCGCGATTGACCTTTTTCACATTTTCGATTTCAATACTACAATTGTTCAATAATGATTCAAATAAAGCACGTGTTTCCTCATCATTCTCAGCATGTTGGGAAACTGAGCCTGCACTATGATTCATATCGGGAGTTGCCAAAGTAATATTACTACAACTTGGCGTGTCCAGGTATGTATAATACGTGGTTGCTGGAGTCTCAGAATGCTGTTCCTCATGAGGAGACATATCAAATATATCATTATTGTTGAAAGAATTGTTTAATGGTACCTCAGATACTGCATTGTCGTCATAAACCGGAGGTGTCTCAGAATCTGTGTCGTACTTAGCCTCCTGAAGATTTGCCATAAATATGCAGTTTGCATCAATATCCTCCCGATCTTCCATTTCATCCATAAGAGCCATAAAGTCATTCTCCTCAGCATTCAACTGAAATCCTGCTTTCTCCTTTTGAGCCAACATCAAAGCTTTCTGCAAGAACTCTGGATCTTTCTTATTCAGCTTAGAAGGACAGTTCCTTGCCATGTGACCGACACCCTGACAGTTGAAACACTTTACCAAATTTCCCTGATTCCCATTTCCATAATTCCCACCAACCGGAGCTGCAACATTTCCAACCTGATTACCCATAGCTTGATTACCAACATTTTGACCCCGCTGATTCCCAACAAACTGACCCAACTGATTCCTTGTATTCTGACCCATCTGATTACCTATCTGATATCCAGGAGCATATCCTTGCTGATTCCCCATAACTCCAACCATTTGGCCTTGATTGCCCATGTTGAAACTCGGTTGAGCAACCTGCCTGTAGTGAGTATTCGATGGAATTCGTTGGTTGTTGTTAGTTGGTGTAGAATAGCGTCCTTGGAATGCCTTAGACAGAAGATCAAATGCTTGAGTTATTGTAGCAATGGATTCATCATTGTCAGTGAAGTCAGGTTCTTGGAATTGTTGATATGGTTGTTGTTGTTGTGGAATAACTTCGTGTTGTTGTGGGTAGAATGATTGCTGGTAGAGAGGTGTCGGTTGTGAAATGTGTGGTTGCTGCACGTAGTTGTGAGTGGAAGATGATGATGGTGTATTCACTGGTAGAGGTGTTGGTGTTGTAGCAATGAGTGCTAGAGGATCATGATTCTTTGCCAACTTTTCCTTCCTTACTTCATTGGCTTCAGCTTGGTTTTGCTTCAAAAAGTCATAGAGTTGATCATAATTCACCTGATGAAGATTTTTAGTTTGGTTGACAATTGTGACATATCGACCCCATTCCTCTGGTAGATTGTTGATGAACTTGATGTTTGTCACAATTTGTCGCGGTTCCAACTTGTTTCTAATCAGCTCATTCATCAAGGTACAAAACCTGGTGTAGTATGATTCAATCTGTTCACCTGTTGTAGACGTGAAGTTCTCACATTCAGTTAGAAGCTTGTTTTCAACATCTTGTTGTCTAATTTCTGTTCCATGACAAAGTCTTCTAACTCGTTCCCACATAGCATAAGCGGTTTCACAGCTGTCGACTGCAGCAAAGATCTCACGAGGTAAACCGAGTTGAATGAGATGCAGTGCCATATCATCTGCGGCGATCTGCTTCCAGTCTTCAGGTGTGTAATCATCTTCTGTTTGGTCACGATAGAATGGTTGAGTAGGAGGTGTTGTATCTGGATTTTCCGGACCTAGAACTTGTTTTGGCTTAAATGGACCTTGTTCAATGGATTTGATCATAAGTTTGCCATCAGTTTTGGTTTTGATGTAACGAAGCATACGGCTTGTCCATGGAAGATAACCACCTTTTTCAAGCATAGGAGGACGGTTTTCGGCACCGGCGGCATGAATATCTTGTTGAGTTGCCATTGATTGATAAAGTTGATCTCGGATCGTTCCAACGATAAAGGAGTCGAGTTTGGTGAGGTTCCTTTGATGTAGGTAAGTGGCCTTTTTGAAACTTTGCTATGAAGAAACTTCTAGAAAGTTTTAGAAACTTTTGAAAAGTTTTAGAAAATTTTCAAAGTTCTAGATAAAAAGATCTCGATAAAAAGATCTCGATAAAAAGTTCTCGATAATTTTCAAAATTCTCGAAACTTTTCAAAATTCTCGAAACTTTTCAAAGTTCTCGAAAGTTTTCAAAGTTCTCGAAACTTTTCAAAGTTCTCGAAACTTTTCAAAGTTCTCGAAAGTTTCACCAAACTTTCTAAATTATACAATTTAGAGAGTATACCACGAGTCGAAGTGTTTTTCTCACTTATACAAGTAAGGGAAACACCGAGTAATCCACCAAAACTGAAGAAAGCCTCTTGAGAAAGTTCTAGATAATTTAGGGTCTAAGGTTCTAGATAATTTTGGCAGATTTTGAATTCGCAAAAAGCACACCCAAATGAAGTTTGTATTCCAAGATTCTTGTACTTGCCTTAAAAACACCCAAACTTGAAGAAAGTTGCAAACTTGATGATTTTTATGAAACTTTTTAAAGTTCTAGATAACAAGTACAAAAACTAATTTCGAATTTTTTAAGCTTAAAACTTGCAAAAAGATTGGAACTTTTTTGTTGGGAAATGTTTATAACACTAGTTTGAATCAAAAGAGTGTTAAAAACACAAAGACACAATAAAAGTACGAATTTTTTTTACAAAAATACGTGTAGAAGAGCTTAAAAAACACGAACCAAACAAACTTTCAACCCTCCTAAATCATTGTTAGGCGATTGATACCACTTGTAGGACCGTAAATATATCAACTTTATCACTAATACAAGCACAATATGTAGTAAAGATGGTGACTTGATGATATATATGTATGTGTTTTAGAGAGAGAAAGTAGATTGAAACTAGAGAGAATATTTCATATAAAACACACACTTACACACACAAGCACTCCTTACAAATGAAGGTTTATGTGCCTTATATACTTCCTTACATAAGGCTTTCTATGGGCTTGGCTCATGGACTTGGGCTTTAGTGGACATGATTACAAATGACTAACTAACATAGATTATAACATATTAGCTTAGTCCATGAGCCCGCTAACTTAGACTTTTACATATTTCTAACACACGACACAAAGTTCTAATAATGAGAATGACCATCACTTCCTTTTATATTTCTTTAATGCTAACAATCTCCCCCTAAGGGGTGGTCATTCGAATGATGCTCCACGTGATTAGGTCTTTNGGAGTTATAAAAAGGTTTATGGAGAGATCAACGACAAATTTGGTAAGGTTGATAAGTTATTGGATGCCACTTTTCAAGAATATGTAAATGTGCATGATAGTTCCTCTACAACCTCAAACTTCGCAAGTAGTTCAAATGCAAGCAAATCTGTTGAAAAGACAAGTGATGATACAAGACGTTTCTATGAAGTTAAATCAAAACTTTTGGTAAGTTATTTGTTTGTTATATATTTTTATATATTGTCTTTGAATAATGATTGAATTACAACTTTTTAACTATTGTTTTATAGGATTTTGATGATTTTGAAAGCACAGAATTTGTAACTAACAAGAAGTCGGAATTGAAATTGTATTTGGAGGAGCCAAGAATGGAAAGGACAATGGAACTAGATGTGTTGGCTTTTTGGAGAGCCAATCAGTTTAGATATCCCATACTTGCGAGGATGGCTCGAGATTTTTTGGCCATTCCAGTATCTACTGTCGCATCAGAGTCTACATTTAGTGCCAGCGGACGAGTACTTGATCAACAACGAAGTTCACTTAGTAAAGATACTGTTGAGGCTCTTATCTGCACAAAAGATTGGTTATATGCAGATTCAAATGAAATTGCTCTTGATCAGCTCACTGAAGATATAATGTCGCTTGATGTTAGTGTTGAATCGGATGCTTCAAACTCGGTCAACGTTTGAAGAGGTAAACTTCTGCTGCAATTTTTGGTAGTTCATATAGTAACTTCTGCTGCAATTTTTTTGCTGCAATTTCTTGCTGTCTGCACTTTTTCTGTGATTTTTCTGTCTGCTGCAATTTTTATGTCTGCTGCAATTTTGTATGTGCTGTCTGCTGCAATTTTTCTTGTAGACTTAAGCTTAATCAGCCCTTGTTCCATTTAGGTTGTTAAGTTGATGTTCATGAGATAGTTTCATTTCATAAGGGTTTGATATAGATTCAGCTCAAATGTGGTTTTCATTGGTCACGTTGGTATGTTCATTTTTTCAAGTCATTCAGTTAGGATCAATTGATTTAAAACTTTCTTATTCTGTTCTTGTTATATGCGCATTGCCGCATTCTATCTTTTTGCCTTTGGTAATTGTATCTGTGTGGCAACTTAGAGATAGTTGCTTCAAATATTTGAAGCTATTTGATTTGCTTCAAGTCACTGATCATTTTAAAACACACATATAAACACATGTGCAGTTGTTGGATTATATTGTTGGATTACAAAACATGCGTTGTAGCATATTGTTGGATTACAAAACAATTATACTTATGACTGCGCTTTTATTTAACAGGACAATTAGCAGCCATGGTGCACCGGTAATATGCTCGAGGACATGGGTTTCGCATACGGGTGAAGAGTGAAGACATTATAATTGTTTACTTTTGTTTCGTTATGTATTAGTTATAAGGATTTATTAAGGACTTTTTGTTTCGTTATGTATTAGTTAAAAATATTATTAAGAACTCTCGTTAAATTGTGAACTCGTTTTGTTTCGTTGTATTTTTGTTAACAGATCCCTTAACAGGTTCCTTATCGTGTAACATGTTAATTTTCGTGTCGCGTTCGTGTTCGAAAAAAGTGACACGATTTTTTATCGTGTCATGTTCGTGTTCAGGTCATTTGTGTTCGTGTCTTATCGTGTCGTGTCAGACACGATATGCCAGCTCTAATGTTAATCAATGAAATATATGTGTTCTATTGATATACTAAAATTATGTGTTACTTGCATGAAATTTGGATGATTATTAAATTCAATATATGCATGTAGGCTATAAAAAGAGATGTGTATTGTTTATATCGCATGATGAAAATTTGCAATTGTTAACAATTTGCCGGCACATATTGAACTTGTGGCCTGGGTTCATGCGGTTATTTTTTCACGCATGGAAAAGTAAGGGTCGTAAACTGAAATGAAAATTAAAATTATGGCATGTGAATTATTTAAGGCATGTGAATGTTATGTAAATTTAATCCAATAGTAAAAACCATGCAACTGTCAATAAATGGTTATGATTCGTATTATGCCAAAAGTTCCGTATAAAACCAACTTTTACCAAAGAACCCAACACTTCATCTCGTCCATCCATCTATTTCACCATCCATGGTTCATATTAATCCTTTTTTGTTTTCTTTTTTCTTTTTATATTAATGATAGGGGCAATGTGTTCATTCCCCGACCTCTCTTTTTCCTCCTAACTTAACTGCATCATTCAAAGATCTTTTCCCCTCTCTCTCAACGACCTGCACCATCACCATCACCATCATCCGCACCGTCACTATCACCGGCCAGCGTTACTATCATCGGCCACCGTTACTACACCGGCCCCACAGTGACTCGTCACCATCACCGTCGTCATCGTCGGAATTTACATATAAGTGATGAAACCCTAGATTCGTCAAATCTATCTGATATTATGATAGATTTGTGATTAGTTCAGTTTAGAACTTGAGGTAATTTCTGCTTATCTTGTTATTGTGCTTGCATGTATTAAATTGCCATTGATTTTTGTCAAGTAGTTATCTTGTGTTCATCAATCATAGTCTCTTTTAAGCTTATATGAGTTTAGAATATCTGATTAGGAAGTGTTTATCCCTTTGTTTCGATTTTGTAATCTTATTATTCTTATATGCAGCTAAAGTGTTTGATAAAATGCCTAAATGAAATTTATTAGTTTAGCTTAAGATTTTTTGATCGCAAACTATTCACATTTTCTGCTAAACACAACAATTGTATGATTTTTCAGTTTCATACAATATTATGAGACATCTGGTACTACGGAGCTCTTGAAACATTTGCTTATACTGATGTTTTTGTGATTTTACTGATGTTTTAGTGCTTATATTGATGTTTTTGTAAAACCATATATGATTTTAGTAGAATCATATATGATTATACTAGAATCACATGTGATTCTTACTAAAACCATATATGATTCTAGCCTATACTGATGTTATATGTGATTTTACTGATGTTTTTAGTGTTTATACTGATGTTATATGTGATTTGTGTATATTAGCAATAGGCGTTGCTTATTTTGTTGCTTATTTTAGGTTTTTAGGTTTTGTTGCTTATTTTGTTACTTATACAAGTGTCTTAATTTAGTTTCAGGTGGGAAATTTAGGTTGTTTCCTTATGTTAACTTAGTTCCTAGATTTAGTAAGCAAGCTCGGTCTAACTATAATAGGGTAAATCAGTATGCTTACTAGTTTTTTTCTCTTCTTAATAGGTTCGGATTAGAAAACAAAGCGCTGCATGTTATATATGATTCGACTGCCTAATAGCAAAAAAGAGGCTTTACATCATGCATGCCTCCTTCCTCCTCAAATATATCCACAATGCACTCTTTGAAGTTTGGATTAGGTATCTAAAATCATATATGATTTTTGATACAATCATACATGATTCTGATACAATCATATATGATTCTAGTTGCATGTTTTATCTGTTTTGTGACATGTCTTATCTGATTTTTTTTTTATTTTTTTTATTTTTATTTTTTTGCAGAGTTTTTGCAGGATGATTAATGAAAAGCTTTCAAGTATATCTCGTGAGAAGGTTGAACTTGAAGATCTTCATATTGGCATAGTCGTCCTAAACCTGCTCCTGTTAAACAAAAACCTCTTGTTCTATTGAAGATCGTGATGATGAGGAAGATGGTGACACTGATGAAGATCGTGATGATGAGGAAGAGGGTGATTCAGATGAGCAAGATGAGGATGGAACTGATGCAAGTGAACAAGCAACGAGAAATGTTGCGGCTGAACAAGCGACTATCGCTCCTTGAATAACATACTTTGTTTAGATTTGGATATTTATTCGTTTTTATTGCACTGTTGGAAAATTGTTATGAGGATCTTGATTGAATACTTTTTTTTATGTTGAAGCAGATTCTTATGAAAATTGTCTATTTTCATGTTGAAGCAGATTCTTATGAAAATTTTCTATTTCATGTCTTTTCTATAAGTTTAATATCTGTAACATGTGATTTTATTTGAATCATATATGATTCAAAAAGAATCACATATGATTCATAATGAATCACATATGATTCATAATGAATCATATATGATTCTTTTTGAATCATATATGATTTTTGTTTATTTTTCTAGCAGACTAGTTTTAACTGAACATAAATGCAAGATGTTAAATTATAATAAAAATTTTAAAATATACAACAAAAAAAGTAAAGTAAAAAACTACCATCAGATTTTTATAATACCATCAGAAATTGTTAAATACTACATCAAATTTTACCACAAGACTACCCATCAGAAATTGTTCAATACTACATTAGATTTTACCAAAAGACTACACATCAGGTTTACCACATATACTACCATCAGACTATACCAAAAGACCATGAATCACTTAACCATCACTTTTGCAACCTCTTAATTCTCAACGTCATCTTTTTGTTTCTCACGATCGGCCATGTTCTTGATTGCATTCACAATATTTGAGATCCTTGTTTGTTCAGGTATCTCAGTCTGGAACTTGTTTGTTCTTGATTGCATTCACAATACTTTGGTTTATCATAAGTCGTAGCCCTCTTAACTGATTGCTTTATAAAATTCTCTTCAGGTATCTCAGTCTGGAACTTGTTTGTTCAGATTTTGATCGACCTGCATAAAAATTTTAAATGTTAATAACCATAAAATAATCTAATAGAATCATATATGATTCACATAGAATCATATATGATTTTCCTTTAATCATATATGATTCTATGTGAATCACATATGATTCTATGTGAATCACATATGATTCTAACAAAATCCAGTTATAACAAAATCCTATATATCAATACATCACTAACCACTGATTTCAATCCCAATCAACTTATCTCACTCACAAATCAGCAGTCACTTACAAGCACAATCAAAGTAGTTATCAATATAAATTTGCCACTTTGACAAGCATTTAGATATACCATATACATCAGTACATCACTCATAAATCTCATAGATCTACTTCCTTAAATTCCGCTAATAACTAAATCCAATCAACACACATTGAATAAAATCATATAACAGCAAAAATGACACAGGTTATTTCAAACTCAGACTAAACATTCATTTCAATCCCGAACAAGTGATCTCACTCACAATACAACTATGCCAAAGAAATAAGCCTTTCATCTTATTACCTGTTACAGAATCATATGTGATTTTGCTTCCGAATCATATATGATTATCGCAGACGTATTTCATCAAACACATGGTGTGCATCTGGATCATCAACAACTTCATCCATAACCTGCTTCATCCATAACCTCATCATCCACCATTCTCTCAGCAAAAACAATATCCAAACCTAAAGTGATGACGGCGTGATGACGGATTTGACGACGGTGAAGGTGTCATTAGAGATCTATAATTAAAATTGACGGAATTGAAGGTGGCGGATTGACGGATTGACGGTGGTGGATTGACGGATTGAAGGTGGTGAATTGAAGGTTTTAGATTTCTGACGGATTAAAGGTGAAGGTGAAGGTGTACGGTGAAGGTGACGGCGGCGGCGGCGGCAGTGGTGATGAAGGTTTTCCGGTGGCGGATTGGAGGATGATTGGGGTTTTGTGTGTGTGTGTTTTTTGCTTTAATTTTTTGGGGGCAAGAATGAAGGTATTGATTTTTTTTTGTTTATGTAATTGTCTTTTTTGCCCCTCAAGTGTAAATATTAGATTTAATCTAAGCCTTTGGATCAAACTGGATTGTATGGTTAGGATTTGTTGATTGGTTCTATGGCATGTATGGGTTCTTCATGGATCTCAACTCTTCGCATCATAGTTTCGTATTCTTCCTGGAATCATTATACAATGCAACTGTCAAAATTGTTTTGTGAATTTATGGTATTATTGGTGATCGAACCATAATGTTTTGTTGGTCATACTATATTGGAATGTTTTTTATTTTATTTATTTATTTTTTTCGGCCACCGTGATCATAATTCATAATATGCCTGTTGATACAAAAGTTGGGCTTTCCTTGTTTGGGTTCCTCCCTCCGTATCAATTGCTTGATATCGTCTGAAACCTGCGCACTAAGAATAAAACAAACACCGTTAGGCTTATCGAGGGATTGTTTCCCCCGATTATCCTCCGGCGTGAGAGTAAGTAATCGTAGTTTAGGGTTGTATATAGTTAGGGTTACGTGAGTAATCGTACCTTTGTGAGGGTTAGGTCCCCTCTATTTATAGGTAAGTAACCGATAAGGGTTACTTGTTCCTTACTCCAAGGCGTATCTGCCTATATCGGATATTTGGTAAATATCCTCCTAATTTAGGAGATATCCTTTATCCGTTCCATAAATACGTATTGGGCTTTTGGGCCTCGCGGGGCCGGAGCTACGTATTTACGTGCCATATGGCCCACGCATTGTGGGCTATCGCACCGGTATTGTTTACCGAACGGGTTCATGACCCGGTGTAGACTATACGTCATCAATGCCTATTTATGGTACTTGTATATTTAGACAATTTATTTGTAGTCAAAAGTATATCATTTGTTTGATATGTTTTTAAATCAAGTATTTAATTACTTGAAGGAAACCATTGATTTTGGTTTAGAACAAAATGAAAATTGTTGAAAATTTGAAGTGATACAATTATTGATGCAATTAAGTTGGATAATTGATCATGACGATTACACGACCACGAGTGAATAGATTTTCACATATTATGTGGTGTCTATCTTGGGATCATAGAAATAAAGTTGTACAACGTGATCAACTATGGCATCAACAATTGTTGTTTTAGCTTCATAATATAAAGAAAACATAATGGTTGAGAGACTTGTTGATAAACATTGTGTTATGTTTAAAAGTAAATATTACTATGTGTATATTATGTGTAAAGATAGTAAATCCGTACTATCATAAGCTTACCACTTGACGAAGAGGTTCGCAAAAGACTTAGTGCACAAGTCGGTCTTTGGAAATGAAAAGTCCATTTAAATTTGGTCTATAAAGCAAAGACGTTTGCTTAGTGTCATAAGGATATGTTGATGCCATGCATTATTGATTAATTAAGAAGACTTTCATGTGCATCCACAAGTGGTTAGTTATTAGCACTTGGTGGGGGTGAAGTCTTAGAATCGAAGAAGCTTGTTTATAACAAGTTTTACTTTGGCATGCATGTTGTCATAACATGGTTTTTTATTTTTTCAAACAAGAAAAAGTAGATAAAGGAAGGCTAATAAACAAATCATAAGGCTAATTCCTTGGTAATAATAATTGTACAAGGACAATGTCAAGTCATTAATTATGTGTACATGTTAATTCCCAAAGTAGTGGAATTAGCCACATGAAACTCAATCAGTTTGTAAAGATGGGTGATCACCAGTAGTTTTTACAATCGAGTAAAAACTTGTTGTACATAAACTGATTGATGTATATGAGGGATGGTATCAAGCCCACATATAAATAGTCACCCATGATGGAACCTTGCCTTGACGCTTGGTATTTCACCAAGTCTCGAGATCTAGTAAAAGTACATCATCCGAACGTGACTGAAGTTCTGCGACATTTACAACACACCCCAAGCTTAGTGGAACTTGGAACCGTAATGAAGTTGAAGGTTGAATTTAGTTCTTAATGGACTCATAACATAATTGTGTTGGATTGTTTTAAGTTATGGGAACAATCTTGATAAGGTCCACCTATCTGAATGTGGAAGTGAGGCCGCTTCCTATGAGTTCAAGGGCTTGGCTCTAAAACATTCTGAGAAACCAAGATAAGACCCATGGCCAGTTATAGGGTCGGCACAAAGTGGATTGAATGAATGAGAGGAAGGATATGCGTGAAGCGTTTCCGCTTAACATATAAAGGAAGATGGTTCAATGGCTTTGGTCCAACCACTCTTACCCTAGTTAAACTTGAGCGCTTTCACTACGTAAAGATTCAAGGTGTAATATTCCATCTTTACTTATGCATAACACCCCCGGGGATTTCTGAATCGGGTTAGGTCGTGTGTATCTTTCAAAACCTGTGTCTATTTTTAAAATAGCGGGGGATTGTTGGGAGTTTTTCAAAATATATTATGTTGAAATCATTTTGGGATTGAGTCTTAGGAAGGAAATTAAGTGTTTTGTTGTGTATTGTTGATGAACCACGAATAGGCAATTAGCGACAGTTTTTCTATCACAAAAGCGTTGCTAATGAACCATCACTATTGTAAAGACACATCTTTTCGAATTAGTGACGGTTATATCTATTAAAAAGGTGTCACTAAGCGAACCATCGCAACTGTTAGTAAAGGTTTCATTTAGCGACGGTTTTTCTGCCGCTAAGTCGTCGCTAATTGCACCTTTTGGTGAACCATTGTGACTATTTGAATGGTCACGAGCATGCCTATATATAGGGCCATTATTCAAGCGTTTTTGATTATCCAAAACCAAAAATAAACACATACAAAACCTTTCTTTCAATATACCCGATTGCTATACATAATAGTGCTATAGAATTATTATTTGTAGTGTCTTGAAACCCTTGATAACTCGGTAGTTCATCCGGATTATCACCACCATCGTGTAGTGTTTGATAATTGCTACATACGTTGCTTCATTGTATCTTGGGAGGCAATTCGTCAGTAACCCAAAACACGATTGTTCGAAAGTACGGTGGGGGCGAAATTGCTTTAAAGACAGAGATCACTCGCCTTGAAGTAACAAGTAGTAGCGTAAAACTTCGTTTACAAAGCTATCTTTCTAAACCCCGAAACTAACATTTTATCGAGGTCTTGTTAATAGTTTTTGATTCGTGGTTTCGCTCTAAAAACCGGTTTATATATGATTCTTATTATTCTAGAAGATTTTGTGAACCCTTACCTTGATATTTTTCTTGTTTGTCCGGCATTTGTTTTCTTCTTGAGATCATAGTATAAGACTTTAATTTTATATATATATATTTATTAAATTTTAAAATACTATATAGTGCTTTAATTTGATTGAATTTCACGTTTTGCACAAAATGAGATTGTATCTCACGTGCTATAACATAAACATGCTATCATGTTAGGTTGTAATTGCTTCAATCTATAAAAATCGTCAAACCGAATTAATCAATAATTATTCTAATGTTACACTTGTCAAATGATGATAGTAGCAAACTAAAAATAGTACTACACAGCACATACGACATGCTTGATCTAGGGGGAGTTTTTGATGGTGCAAATTGTTACAATTTTTGTGACATTGTTCATAAAAATACTTTATTACACAGATTAAACCCAGTTAAGATTTTACTAGTATAATGTTAAATTTAAAACAGTCCATTTATCACCGAGCTAGCTTCTTTTTTAACAAACATCTAAATAATTCATTTGAGTAGCCCAAATGACAAAATGTGAATATGTTTTAGCATTAAATATAATTGGTTACTTTTTTAATTAATT